>OMKK01013680.1:2234-14340 GCA_900302305.1 Polymixia japonica | reverse complement strand
ATTAATTATTCATTTAATTAATTCATTTTCTTTACCTGCTTTTTCCTCTTCACCCTGACTGGGTGACCAGCCATACCAAGCTGGCCAACTATACTGACAAAGCAGCAAGTCCAGCCTGACCAGCTTGTCCAGCCTGGTAAACCAACTAAACCAGCCTAACACCAGCTAAGACCAGCTAAAACCAGCAACCATCTTAAGCTGGTCTATGCTGTTTTTTTCAGCAGGGAAAACTACTGCATTTGAAACATTCATCTAATACTATGTAGTAGTATCAGTTTTAGTATTTCTACATGACATAGCTGATATCGCTGATACATGACTAGCCTGATTAGCATGTTTTCCACTGCGTCTGTGTGTTGCTTGGCAAACGTTCTGCTAAATGTCTCATAACAACGCCCCTTAGCTGTTCTGAAATCACTATAAACCACGGCCTCTTGTGGCTTATTGATTTATTATGCCATGTTTCTTGTTGTATGTGCTTCTCTGACATCTAGTGGCACAAGCAGAAAGGACAATACAAAAACTCTAAATGTATTATTTTTAGAGATACATGGTAATAAAATTTTTATTTACAATAAAAATTAATTCCAGTTTTTTTAATCGCACTGCATCTGTTTGTTGTTTATCCATTTTCTATGTGCCCACACTCATCCCGCGACAATTGCACTTTTCGTGTACATGTTTTCAGTTCCTATCCGTGTTTCTTGACGGAAGAAATTCGCGGTTGCACGCGGGAAACCTGTGCGAGATGGCGGTCGACATAAGGACCGAATAGAGATCTCTCCGGCCAAACACACCTAACGTTACTGTCGTTAGCTTACCATCGCCTTATCGCTTACATCCGCAAATTTACCCTGCGACACAGCCTTTCGCTATGGAAGGGGGTAAACCCACCCTGGCTCTTGTTTACCAGGCTGTTCAGGCTCTGTACCACGACCCGGACCCCGCCGGGAAGGAGAGAGCCTCCGTGTGGCTCGGAGAGCTGCAGAGATCGGTAAGGAAATGGGAGAGGTGGGAGGACTGGAAACGGGCCCTGCTTCGAGGAAATTCATTGATGATGATGGGGATTGTGCTGATTGACAGTGATGCTGAAGCAAGCCGTACTTAACCTGCCTTTCCACGGTTAAATATACATCCGTACGCAGGGCGCAGTCAGTAAAGGGGCTGCATATGAATGAATGAATCAAAACATTAGCGAGGTTACAATGCTGTTAGCGCTACATTTGGCTACATCAGCTGCTGGATATCTACTGTAAGTTGGGCATGTGGGCTACATACGACACACATCCGTTGGATATGTATTATTTTATTTTTTCAAAGGCCAATTTGCCGCACCTTTTTCTGTTCAAGGCGGAGAATTAGTATTTAGCCTGATGGGCTCAGGGGATTTCAGCCAGGGGCCTGGGACACTGTAGCTAGCTACACTAGCTTAGCTTAGTTAGCTGCTACACAGCTCTGTCCATTGGCTTCTTGTCACAAGCGGATATAAATATCTAGCATGCTTTAGAGTTAGCTACAATTTTGTACTTTCAGTTTCCATTTTTATGAAACTGACTTAGTGCGTATGTATTACTATTCTGTTATCCAGCTATGGCCCGGAACTTTCGAAAGCACTCGGCTGTTTGTGGATCTTTCTATACTTGTTGGCCAAGTGTGAGTAAACTTGGCTGACACGTTTAATTTTCGTGTTTGTGTGCTCACTCGCAGGTTGTTGTTTCCCCATATCCCTACATCCAAATCGTTCCAACTTGCTCAGCACATTCTCAATCCAGGATTCATGATTAGCTGCACTGCAGTTGTTGCACTGCCAACTAAACTGTTCAAAAGTCCTATAAAGAACTTTAGCCCAGGCATTTTCCAGCTGTATTGACTTAGATAATGAACTCATGATTCCTATGAAAACGGTGCAGTGTGGCGGCAACATGCATAAATTGTATAGCTAATAAGGCAGATGTACTCCTTGAAGACATGGGCATTGACTGCTCCGTGTGTTTGCTTCTATTTCTGGCAGTGGAGGGCTAATTTGGGAGAGCAGTTTCGCTGAGTGACTGCATGTACTGTCTGTCAGCATAGGCAACATATTTGTTCCAGCTGCAGGAATATGGACTCCCTGGCTTCCATGTACAGATTTATGTGGGAGCACTGGTCTTGTCCCACAAGGGGACTTGGGATTTTTTTTTTCTTCAAAATTTCAGTGTTGTTTATAACACACGGTCTTCAATTTTTTGTTCACACGCTTTTTTACATTTCTGACCACTCATAGTCATCTATGACATTCCAGTGGAATATGCTATGTTTATCATTTCAGGTGGTTACGGTGGACCGGCATTCATATTTTTCTTACCCTCTGCCAATTCTGCTTAAACGGAATTGGTCAGAAGGGAAGCGATAAATGCTGACTATACGCCCTCTAACTTGTTCCCCGTTTGTCTGCCTTGGCATGGTGTCCATCTCCCTGCAGATGTACGCGTGGGAGATATCTGACCAGCTCCTTCAGCTGAAGCAGGACGTGGAGTCCTGCTACTTCGCTGCCCAGACAATGAAGATGAAGATCCAGACATCATTCTATGAGCTCCCGGCAGAGACCCACATCGCTCTGCGCGACTCACTTCTCTCCCACATCCAGAACCTCAAAGACCTCTCACCCATCATTGTCACTCAGGTAACACTGCCCCGCCTTCACCATCTTGTTGTCCCTCCCTCTTTTGTTGCCCTTCTTCTGCTGTTTTTATAATGTCTAATTCACATCACTGTCTGATAAGTATCAGCCTTTTTAAAAGGGCCTGTCTGGTAGTTTTCCTTAGTGTGTTGTGTATAAAATAAATAGATAAAATACAGAGACCCTCTCCTGCATTATGTTGGAATGTACCACCATCTATCTAAATGTCTCAGTGTCTTACCACTGCATCTACTGCTATAGAAACTGTCAGTATTTAGTTTTGTTTAGAATGAGAATAAAGAAAATTAGACTGCCTAAAACTCAAAAAGAATCAAGAAAGTACCAGCTACCTACATTTTCTTGTTTTCTTGTTAAAAGGCAAATTATGCAATTTTCAATGTACCAACATTTCAAATTGGGATACACGCTTATTAGGTAATTGAGGTTAGTGTTTCATAGCTCTGTTCTTTTCCTGTTTTTTTTGGTGCAATGTCTAATCTCTCTTTCTCTCTCTTCTTTTTCTCTCAGCTGGCTCTAGCCATTGCAGATCTCGCTCTTCAGATGGCCTCATGGAAGGGATGCGTTCACACCCTCATTGAAAAGTAATACTTCTGTTCCTCTTTTTCTAATGACGATGCAGAAGCTGTTAAGAAATATGACAGACACTTAGGGCCTTTGGTGTGTGTGGTATTGGCACCCTTTTGCTTCTCCATTGGAAACGCTGTGCAGGTGTGGTTTTGTGTGCGTAGGAGAGGAATATGTAGATGTAACCTGGCTGGCGCTCTTGAAAAGAAGGCCAGTCCAAAAACGATTTTGGGTACCATACCAGCGTGCTTCTAGCATACAGTACTAGACTGTGCACAAAACATCATGGAGAAACATGCCATACTGTGCCAGTGTGAATACGTAATAGTACACTAACGCAATGGCAATAGCAGACTTGCAGAAGAGTCTTGAAATTTTGGGGTTTTTTCGTGTCTCTTCACCACGCTCTCAATTTCCTTTCTTCCCACGTACTGACACTAGCCTCTCCTGTCCATTTCTCTGCCCCGCCCCCGTCACCACGCCAGGTACAACAATGACATCAGCTCCATGACGTTTCTGATAGAGATTCTGACCGTGCTGCCCGAGGAGGTCCACAGCCGCTCGTTACGCATCGGAGCCAATCGCAGGACAGAAATCATTGAGGACCTGGCCTACTATTCTAGCACTGTGGTCACCCTACTGGTGAGACGGAGCTCTTTTTTTTTTTTCTTTTTTTTTTTAAGTCCCACCATTCTCATTCATGTACCCCGAGCTTTCTGTCACTATATATTCTTCCCCTCGCCGCCCTTTCTTGTCTTTTTGCCTTGCCTTCATTCCCTCCTGTCCAAAACTAGAGCTCTCCAATCAGTCCGTGCTCTGTGACACTGTGTCTCATTACTCATCGTAAACCCCCCTGGGGGGTCTGTGTCATTATCACAGGCTTCGTAAACCTGTCTTACGGGTTCTGTCTGTTTTAATTGTGAACAAATAAGATGACCGTTCTAAGGAGAAAGAAAATTAGACTGGCCCACTTTTAAAGTTTAATCTCGGCAGTCAGAAAATCAATCAATCGGGGATGGGATTTTCTTTTCCATTTCTAGTCTCTCTCTTTTTTTTTTTTTTTTTGCTTTAGAGGATTTCCGACTCATCTTACAACACCCTTTAATTTCGATTTAATTACTTTTTCTCCTTTTATCTGCAAACCCATGCTTGCGTCTAGACAAAGGGCGATATTATAAGTTATAAGTGTACCAATAACTTGTGTTTGCTTGTTTTCCTTCAGACAACATGCGTGGAGAAGACAGGCAACGATGAGAAGATGCTCATCAAGGTGTTCCGCTGTCTGGGCAGCTGGTTCAACCTGGGGGTCCTGGACAGCAACTTCATGGCCAGCAACCAGCTCCTCATGGTCCTCTTCCAAGTACTGGTTAGTCTCGCGCCCTCTCCTCCAGCTATACTCATCCTCTGACATGTCAACGCACGTTTTAGTTGTCATGTAGTTGGGAGGGGTGCCAGGGGTTGAGTCTTAAGTATTGTGCTGGTGTTGCCAAAAGATTTTTGACTTCAGTTATCTCAAACGTAATTTTGATGACAAAACGCCTCATTGACCACGACAGTGGTGTGTGCAAGTCATATTTCTATTATTCATGCCGATTTCCAAGTAACTCATCAATTATGCAACGTAGCCGACCGTGAAGTGAGCCTCTGTTGTTTTATGTTGTGTTCCCGTGTGTCTTGCAGCAGAGGGACGAGACCTCCACCAACCTGCACGAGGCGGCGTCGGACTGCGTGTGCTCGGCGCTCTACGCCATCGAGAATGTGGACACCAACATGGCCCTGGCCCTTCAGCTCTTCCAGGGCGTCCTCACCCTTGAGACGGCCTACCACATGGCTGTGGCACGGGAGGACCTCGACAAGTAAGAAAACACACACTTTTATTTTTCAACAAGCACTCTTGTCCAGGGGCTGTCCTCCTCTAATTGTTAGGCTGTAACCGCCACACCCTGGACCAGCTTGTTATCTACATTTTTAACTTCAGTTCAGTATTGTATTTTGACTGGCAAAGAGAGGGAGAGACATTTGTGTATGTGGAGAAATTGTCACAGGTTATACAGGATACATTCTGTTTCACTGCCTTAAGTTGCTTTAGCTAGCGTAATGTAACATTACTGTTTTCATGTTGTTTTCATGAGAGAAAGAAAGCAATGGAGGGAGAGGGATTGATATACTGATGCTGCGTGGGAATGTTGTGAAAACATCTTTAATAGTTATATCATACAGTCTTATCTCATATAGGACTTTATAAATTGAGGCATAACAATATATGTATTCGTATTGAACTATTCAGTGCGGCACCCGTGATTCTGCGTGCATTCCGAACCGAACAAATTAATTCCATGGTGAATAGAATGGCCAGTGCTGAAAAGCCGGAACTAGATAATCACTCAACAGTGATTATCTTTCAGATCTCCTGTTTAAGAGCACTTTGGTTTCCCTGTAAATTAAGATGTTTGAGATATCTCGACTTATGTACCCCATCCCTGGTTGAACTGAAACGGAGAAAACAGCTCTGTCCACAACTCGGTGCAACCGCCACCATGACAGTTCATTTGCGCTGACATCGCCCGCTGTCAATCAGTTGAGCTAAGTGAATACACAAATTGCATACATGCAACAGCAACGTCTCCTTGCACTTTTAGGCAACCATAAGGCGATCAACAGCAATATAGATGTTGACATCCACGGATATGAGACCACACTCCGTGGTACAGAACGCAAGTTTAGGAAAATACTCTTTCCTTGATTTTTTTTTTTTACATTGTGGTGCTGCATTTTTCAAACACCATTAACTGACCTTTCCTACAATCTAGAGCCTTAAAAGTGATAGTTATAACATTTGGGCTAAGTTAGCTAGCTAGCTAGCACTGACTAACATCAGCTGGCCAGCTACAAATATAATTTATCATATGCCCTCATTAACGTTATTTTGAGTAGACAAGCGGTGTTCTTCAAATATTCTTGACATTAGAAGGACAAGTGTAATTTTGTACAAAAAGCTCAACTTACCTGGTGAATTTGGATCGCCTCTTTCTCCTGTCACCTTCTACCGTCTCATGGCTGAGAGACAATCCACTCGCGATGGTAATCGCTGGGTGCTGAGCTGAGTTCTCCGGCGTTGCAGAGCTCTGCTCTCTTGCGGAACTTGACACTGAACTTGAGACAGTCCGGCAGCAGTGCTGGACAATGTAGAAAAAAAACAACTCAGCAGCCTCCTTTGCTTTGGTAGCAACAGGTTGCTTTTACTTGGTTTGCTCATTGACACGGTGGTAATGTTAGATGATGGTGAAGATAGCTATCAGTACTAGCGGATCGAAAATTTTGTGGGGGATGCTTAAACTGGTCACTATAGCAACAAGTAGCAAACGCCACATGTCTATGTGTTTATTTTGGTAAAGTAGCCCATGTGCAATGATATCTGCTGATGTTGCGTAATTGTAATGTTCTGTGGTGATGGTGACCAATGTATTTTCAGACCGGGGAACCATTGCTTTGAAGTGTCACATGGTGGTGCAATAAAGTTGACATGGTGGTGCAGCGCCACTGTTACATTGCTGCACTAGTAGTATTCCCTCTCACCCTCCCACAGTTTAGCCAGACTGTAATATACCTGCCTTATACAATAAATAATACAAATAAATACAAAATAAACACTCACCCAAATTGACTAAGTGTCAAAGCCGTGGTTTGTCCCTCTAACCACAGTTAGCTGGAAGTCTAGCGCTGCACAGAGCTACCGCTAACAATAACCACATATAATACCATTATTATTAAATCAGAATCAGAAATGGATGTAGTCTGGAAAAATACATGACTTAAAAGAGATGATGTAAAAATTTTAACCTGAACCTATGATTTGGGACATTGATGTTTAGTAAAATGCACTAAAATGTTGCTTAATTTATGTGATTTACTTGTTTCATGTGGAGCCCTTTTAAAACAGAAAAATGGTGCTTGAAAAAGTCATTGAAAGTCCTTGAATTTCATTTAATAATGTCTGTATAAACCCTGTATGTTGCACATTTTCCCAAGTTGCTGTAGCAAAGAAAGTCAAAACATGTTTCACTGAGCTAGATTGTTTTTCAAAAGGGCAGCTGTCAACAGGTACTTGATCCCAAGTATTTTAGTATCTTAGGCTTTTTGTATGTCTTTGAGTTTTTTGTTTTTTTTTAGAAGAGAGGTTGCACTGCCGAAAGCAAAGAGGTAAATGCAAAGAGGTTTCCTCATGCAAAGCAAGTAAAGTGTTGTTTTTATTACCTTTGTGTGGTCAAAAGCCAATTGCGTCTCTCAGGTCACTGCCTCATTTATTTATTTAGTCAAATAAATTAAGAAGAAAAACAGGTGAAGAGAAGGTCACATAAATATTCTCGCCACGCCGGAGTGACACATGTTGGTTGAACCCCACCTGGATAACCATCCCGCCATCTTAACTCTTTTTCTGCTTTTCTGTTCTCTGTCCCTCTCCTTTTCCCTCTTGCAGAGTGCTGAATTACTGTAGGATCTTCACAGAGCTGTGCGAGACGTTTCTAGAGACTACAGTGAGGAGTCCAGGTCAGGGCATGGGAGACCTGCGGACACTAGAGCTCCTGCTCATCTGCGCAGGACACCCCCAGTATGAGGTACTCTCTCACACACACACACACACACACACACACACACACACACACAAAGGAGATGACATTGTAAGTTTAGGGTTGTCATGGTACAACGATGTTAAGATGTACACACAGTGAAGGTTAGAGAAGCCCGCTTGTGACAAGAAAATCACTGGCCCGCCTTAGATCCTTGGACTGGCTGGATGAAGTAGAGGAGTAATGCTCTCCCATACATCGACAAGTTCTATTGAGGCGCTCTTCAGCAAGGCACTTAACCCCCAACTGCACCAGTGAAGATGATCTGTGGCCAACAGTAGAATACTGCGATTGTACTGGCTAGCTCGCAGTTGTTAGTGTATGTGTGTGTGAAGCTGGGCTTTGATGGAAATGGGAATGATTACTCAACTTTCAACTTTGTTTTTTTTTTTGGGGGATCCAGGTTGTTGAGATCTCCTTTAACTTCTGGTATCGTCTGGGAGAGCACCTGTATAAGACCAACGACCCGGCACTCCACAGTATCTTCCGGCCGTATATCCAGAGACTGCTGCATGGACTGGCCAGACACTGTCAACTGGACCCTGACCACGTAAGGCGTGCCTTTACCTAATCTGTTCTATATGTAATTATCATTAGCAGAAATCCATCCTAAAACAGAATACACAGTGTAATCATTCCTGTGATCTTGAACAGTTAAGTCAAGATTAGTATACATAGACGAGTCTGCTAAATCTAGGAAGACCATAAACTATATATTCTTTAAAATCAGAATCTTGCTTCTCTTGATTCTAGTTTTTATTGAGAGCTTCTCACAAATGTCAATCCTGTCCAGAGGTCATGGGTATATATATATAGGAATTCTAGTTTAATTTCCATTAAAGGCATACCTCCCTAACTGTTTTGTCACTGGTTGTGTCCTGCAGGAGGGAATCCCAGAAGATACAGATGACTTTGGAGAGTTTAGGATGAGGGTCTCCGATCTCGTCAAGGATGTCATTTTCCTCGTGGGCTCTATGGAATGTTTCTCCCAGGTATCTGCTTTCTGCTGACGTGTCCTGTCATTGGCATTGGGTGGGGATTCTGTCTTTAACATTCCAACAATCCTCTCACATCTGTTCTCCTTTCAGCTGTACTCCACTCTAAAGGATGGCAACCCGCCCTGGGAGGTGACAGAAGCCGTTCTCTTCATCATGGCCGCCATCGCAAAAAGTGTAGACCCGTGAGTGCCTCCTTTTGCTGCTTGTTATATCCTATAGACAGAAAATACTTTATTTTTTATTTTTGATGTACATCCTACATGTAGTGGGAAGCACGCCTGAGGAGCGTAGGCGAGTAGAATCAGTATCATCTTTGAAGTCCTATTTTCATAGTCTGCTTTTGTCTTTTATCCCATTATATTTCTATGATTATTGTTCTATCCTCTGTTTTTACCTTTTTGCTTGTTTTAAAGGGATACTCTGACATTTTGGCAAATAAGCATTTGGGTAGTCCTCCCCCCCGAGTCAGACAAGCAGATCGATACCATCTCTACCTCTGTACATCCAGTAAAAAGTTGGGTCTGGAGCAAATGCTAACATGTTAGCATCATGACTAGAGTTGGGTGGGGGCAGCTAGCCTCCGAGATCTCAGTGTTTTACAAGCACTTGCTCTTGGAACTATTTTGTCAAGAGGCTATGCACAGCTAATAATCACTGTACCCACCAGGACTAATGTTTGTTAGGACAAAATATTTCCAAGTACTTGTAAAATCCGGAGATCTTGTTTTGTAATTTAATTTCTTAAATGTAGAAAATTCCAGAGATGCAGAATGTAATACGTCAGCTGTTGTAGTTGCTGGAAGGTGTATTTCCTAGCTAGCTGCCCCTGCCCAACTCCAGTCATGCCGGTAACTCATTAGCATTTGTTCCGGAACCAACTTTTTACTGGCCGTACAGAGATGAAAATAGTATCAATCTGCTTGTCTGACTCATCGGTGAGACTACCAAAATGTATATTTGCCAAAATGTCGGAGTATCCCTTTGATAAATGTTTTAATTTTTATTTATTTTATTGTATTTTATTAGTTCAATATTTGCTTCTATCTGGTTGTCGAAGCACTTTGTAAACTCATCTTTGAAAAAGGCCGTACAAAATAGTTTATTACTATTCTTTTTTTTTTTTTGTTCTTCTTTTTTTAAGTCCTTCCTCCTTACGCGGGGCTTGTGTGTGACTTCTAAATCCCTTTCTCCCCTGCTGCCCAGTGAGAACAACCCCACCCTGACAGAGGTTCTGGAGCAGGTGGTGCTGTTGCCAGAGACGGTGCACATGGCCGTGCGCTACACCAGCATCGAACTGGTGGGGGAGATGAGCGAGGTTGTGGACAGGAATCCCCGCTTCCTAGGTCTGGGTTCGCTTCCCGCTTTTAAATACACACATACACATGGCGATTTCTAATGGTCCAAACGCGATCTGTTCGCGCACAAATGAGTGAATCCGTCCTCCTCCTCCTCCTGTCTCAGACCCTGTGTTGAACTACCTGATGAAGGGGTTGAGGGAGAAGCCCCTGGCTTCAGTGGCGGCCAAAGCCATCCACAACATCTGCTCCGTGTGCAGGGATCACATGGCCCAGCACTTCCAGGGCTTGCTGGACATCGCCCGCGCTCTGGACTCCTTCGCCCTCTCCACAGAAGCAGCCGTCGGCTTGCTCAAAGGTAAGGCTCTCCCCCATCTCCTGCGCACGTATGTGATCTCGATCATGTCTCGTGCCATGTCTCGCGCATTTCATGGCCCTGCTCCATGACGTTTCTCATCGATCTTCATCCGTCGTGCTTGTTGCGGTTTTTGTGACAATCCTCGCCCCCCCCTCACCTTTGTACAGGTACAGCACTTGTCCTAGCCCGTCTTCCCCTGGAGAAGATTGCCGAGTGCCTGAGCGACCTGTGTGCTGTGCAGGTCATGGCCCTCAAAAAGGTCAGTGTCTTCTACTGGGAGAGGAGATGGAAGGTTCTATGCCTAGGTGAAAAGATGCTGTGATTTATGGGATAGTGAGTAGATGGAGTGTCCATGGAGCGGAGTAGGAGAGAGAGAGAGTGTAAGAGTGAAGGACACCAGAGAGATACTAGGAGCCATTCAGAGCGTTGCTCCCGGACCTCTTTAAATGTACATTTTCACTATTGTACTTATATATTATTATGTGTATGATATGGATTTTTCTCTCCTCAGCTTCTCGCTCAGGACCCCAGCAACGGAAAAACAGCCGACCCCACCGTTTGGCTGGACAGACTAGCAGTCATCTTCCGGTAAGGGCCAACGTGGTGATTTGCATGTAATAAAATATCAACAAAGGCTTTTGATACTTGAAAAGAGCTTTCAGTGCTACATCAATGCACGGCATGCATTTATGCCTCTATCATCATTGACAAAATTTGTTTATTCTTTTTCCAGACACACAAACCCCATTGTAGAGAACGGCCAGACACACCCCTGTCAGAAAGTTATCCAGGAGGTAAATCTCTTCGCTGGCTAGCGCCCTCCGCTCTCCCTGTTTCAGCCTCTGTAGCAAAGCGGGACATTTATATCCGTGTCATTTGAATATGTACGAGTTTTATATGAGATGTGAGTTTTCTCTTTCCCCCACGCGACGGTGCTGCAGATCTGGCCCGTTCTGTCGGAGACCCTGAACACACACCAGGCTGACAACCGCATCGTGGAGCGCTGTTGTCGCTGCCTCAGGTTTGCCGTGCGCTGCGTGGGCAAGGGCTCCGCCTCGCTACTACAGCCACTGGTCACACAGGTGTGTGTGTGTCTGTGTGTCTGCCGGACTGTTTCTCTGTGTATGTGTATGTGTGTATAACCATGATGATTTTGAATGATTTTTTGTCTGCATGTGTGACATTCTTTGTGTTGCCCCACCCCCAGATGGTGAGCGTGTACCAAGTGTATCCCCACTCCTGCTTCCTGTACTTGGGAAGCATCCTGGTAGATGAGTATGGCATGGAGGACGGCTGCAGACAGGGACTACTGGACATGCTGCAGGTAACACACACACACACACACACACACACACACACACACACACACACACACACACACACACACACACACACACACACACACGAGAGAGAGAAAAAGACAGAGAGAGAGAGAGAGAGAGAGAGAGAGAGAGAGAGAGAGAGACAGAGAGAGAGACAGAGAGAGAGACAGAGAGACAGAGAGAGAGAGACAGAGAGACAGAGAGACAGAGAGAGAGACAGAGAGAGACAGAGAGAGAGAGACAGAGAGACAGAGAGACAAC
>OMKK01013678.1:1693-21317 GCA_900302305.1 Polymixia japonica | reverse complement strand
CTCTCGACTTCCCAGTAACAACGCCCAGTCAGACCCTCTCTACACAACACTTGTTTCCAGTGGTCAAATCTCTCTGGATGATCAGGATACGACTGCTCCTCTTCCACCTGTGTCACCTTTCTGTTCCCGTCAGACAGAGAGAGGCCTCTGTGCGTTGTGTTTGGGTCCAGTGTGAGTTCACAGGCATCTGATAGGAGAACAAGACACAATACAGTGGGTTTTGATCTAATATTCCTGTTCTGTTTAGTTTGTTAATGTATTAACAGCTTGACTGTTCATTTCTCACAAGTTTCATGATGACATAATGTCAACCATCATTTTCAATCTCAGTAGGATTTGAATAAATGGATGTCATAAAGTGCTGGGTAGGTGGACTTTACATCTAAATAGTTGAATGCGCTGCTTTGTTTTCATGAATAAAACTAAATACACACTTACACTTCCTCAGGCCCGACTTCAATGTCCACACTCCACCATGGTCCACACTGGGGGTGGGATAAACAAAGTCAGACCAGCATATTCTCTTTGATAATGAAACATGGACGTTAAATAACCTTCCATATGAATGACTTTATATACATCAGTCACATCCATCAGTCATATCCATCATTAAACAATATTATACAGCATCAAAGTATGACTGAGAAGATGATTCTGGACTCTAAAAAGCCTTCTATAACACATTGCCACTGACTGGCAGCAAGCATCTCCATACCTGAGAGTCTCCAGTCTCCAGTGTGGATCCTCCAGTACAACAGAGAGCAGCTTCACTCCTGAGTCTCCTGGGTGATTGTAGCTCAGGTCCAGCTCTCTCAGATGGGAGGGGTTGGAGTTCAGAGCTGAGGCCAGAGAAGAACAGCCTTCCTCTGTGAGCAGACAGCCTGACAACCTAAACACACACACACACATACACATGCACACACGCACGCACGCGCACGCACGCACACACACACACCAATAGTAAATAGTGACACATTGTTGTTTACTTCCATTAATATATTGTTATTCTATGCATTGCTTTTTCCTACTTTTCTACACTGGGGTTTTCTGGAAAAGAGAGCCTAGCTCTCAGTTTAAACTCCCTGTTTAAAACCAGCTTCATGTTTGATTTGAATCTGAAATTAGATGTGATAATGACTTGAATGCTGGTAGTCGCCCCAATGATCTCCTTTGTGCTTTTATTTGGTCCAGTTTTAGAGCTCTTGGATCCGTTTGCTGCAGAATCTTTGAAGTCCTTTCTGATGTTTTAGGTCGCAACAACAGAGTCAGCAGGGAGGTGAAATAATGAAATACACTCGCTGGAAACATTTGCATGTTTTGCATTTGCATGAACATTTCTTGTTCAGTAGAACTAAAAAGGAAGAGGAAATGCTGCATTTTCCAGACCTGATTCCATATTATTACATAGAAACTACCACCTGTTTCCAGAAAACAGGGTTGAATTGGGATGTTTTGAAGAGATTGAACTGAAACAACATGGAAACTACTACTTGTAACTACCTGGTAATAATGTTGATATTACCTTGGTATTACACTGTTAATACTGTAATGTAAAATAGTGCAGTTATAGTACAGTTGACATGTACAAACCAGGATGTAAATGGTCACCTGTTGAGCAGGTTCAGGAATACTGACCTGAGAGTCTCCAGTCTACAGTATGGACTCCCCAGTCCAACAGAGAGCAGCTTCACTCCTGAATCCTGCAGGTCATTGTTACTCAGATCCAGCTCTCTCAGACTAGACGAGCTGGACCTGAGAACTGAGGCTAACTCCTCACAGCATCTCTCTGAGAGCCTGTTTTGTTTCAACCTGACAAAATGAATAAAAGGCATTTTTCATTTATATTTTGGACATTGAGCAGCCATGTTTATGCAGATGTGGGTTTAGTATCTTGCTCGTGGGCACGTGGACCGGACGCATTTGGTGTTCCAGAGGTCAGACCTGTGACTTTCTGAACACAGAAAGTCTCTCTGATAAACTTGTCCACACCATTAAATACAATTAAAGTATTAGAGTAGAAGAGAATAGAAACATGAGACAATACATTTTGTCTTTCAATATTTATACCAAACAAAATGGTGGAGAGCAAAGGGCCTCTTTTATAAAAATTGACCTTTAATGTTAATGTGACACAGTAACCTCTCCTTTATGTGTGTGTTTCAGTAGCTGAGAGAGGAGCCTGTGGATTGAACCAGGCGCACGCCTCTACCAACAATACTGTAGCCTGAAAAGACTGTTACTATTACTATTACATGAAGACGGTTTAACTCTGTTCTGACAGGACGAAACAAGACTGTCAAACACTGCTGGTTCTTAACTTCAGTCGATTTATGTTCTTTATTGTTTGGTCCTGAAATAAATACTGGTGAACCACAAACTCCTCTCCAGTGTCCTTCCAACTCATAAGACTGAATATCCTTTAATCAAACCAGGCACCACTTAAAACAGAGTACAAAAACACATAGTTACCCAAAATCATTCAAACTGAACTAACCTAAGAGTCTCCAGTCTACAGTGTGGACTCCCCAGTCCAACAGAGAGCAGCTTCACTCCTGAGTCTCCTGCGTGATTGTAGCTCAGGTCCAGCTCTCTCAGATGGGAGGGGTTGGAGCTCAGAGCTGAGGCCAGAGAAGCACAGCCTTCCTCCGTGACCAGGCAGCCTGACAAACTGCAGAAAGTTTATCATTGTTTTTGCATCTCTATGGTTGGTTTTATATCCATACAGTTCTGTTGTCAGACTAAAGCATCAGGTGCGCAAGCTGAAACACAGATGGTTCGGACCAGTCAACGTCCTATGAGGAAACTACTGGAAGCTTCGGGCGTGGTTTAGGTATGACGACCTGACAACCTTCCCTTTGGTTTAGTTTGGTTTCACACAGCAAAATTTAAAGTGAACCAAAATGTATCAACAAAAGTCATGTGGGAGCTGTCACTCCACTCATTGGTCACAAATCTCGCAGGGGCGGAGAAAGGCAACTCAAGAAGAATAATTTTTCCTTTGAGATAGACAGAGTTTTTCTAAATACATTTACACAGATAGCGATTCAATGTGCATTGGCAGAATTAGCATTTGGTCATCATTTGGGCCATATACCAAGCCAAAATATGCGAGCAGAATGCTGAATTTGAACACACTTCAAGAAAACATCTAGAAAACAATTTGTTGCTTCACATTATGTGAAATATGTTAGCTGCTAGCATGTCTGTGTTGACTTTTCCTTAGTTCGTAATGCACAGTGCACAGGCTACGGGAGCTGGTTTAACCCAATAATGCACGATGCTTCCTGTCGTAGACGGATCACGTTCTCACCACAAATGAACAGCTCCAGAGTTTGTTTGTAGCAGACCGAGACCACTTTCTCAACAGGGTCTCAGTCCAGTTGTTTTGGTCCACACAACAAGTGTGATTGCTGTGTTCACACAAACCACACCAAGGGGGTAAATGCACCAGGGTTTGATTCAAATGGACTAAACAAGGCTGGTGTGAAAGTGTCCTAAAAAATGTCCCTGTATATCCCTGTATGTCCCATATCCCTGTATGGCCAGAGCAGTTACTGTATGAGCATGGAAAACTAATCAAAATGACTCCATAACTATACAATAGCACTCCTTGAGCTGGTGTAGACTGAGGGATTTGCTCAAGGACAGCTCAGCAGAACAAATGCTTTGGTGTAATGGGGTTGAACCCGGATCGTCTGGGTCTGTTTATCACGAGCCATCCTGCTGCCCCACCCCAGAGTGGTGGCCTGTACATCATTTTTCATTGCAAGTGCAACAGTCTAAAGAAACACTGACCTGAGAGTCTCCAGTCTACATTGTGGACTCCCCAGTCCAGCAGAGAGCAGCTTCACTCCTGAATCCTGCAGGTCGTTGTTACTCAGATCCAGCTCTCTCAGACTAGAGGTTAGAGATGAGGCAAGGTTGTGACAGCATGCCTCTGTGAGCCCACAATTCTTCAGTCTAAGGGGAAAAACACTTCATATTAATAATATTAATAACAATAATAATAATAACAATACTCCACACTTGGGAATGACATCCAACTTTGACAATGTATTTTGAAGAATTTGTTGGAGCGACCTCAGTGTCTTCAGATTTCCCACTCCAGACAAGAGCAACTTCACGCCTAAATCATGCAGGTTGTTGTGGCTCAGGTCCAGTTCTCTCAGATGGGAGGGGTTGGAGGTTAGAGCTGAGGCCAGGGAAGCACAGCCTTCCTCTGTGACCAGACAGCCCGAAAGCCTGCAGATACCATGTTAGTTGTTATGTTTATTAGTTTTCTTCTAACTTCAAATTTTAAAGTGATAACCTTGACTTTTTTAAATTTTAGTATTTAACCCAGGGCTCCTCAGTGGCCAACTGTAAATGACTGTGGTTGCAGCTCCCAGTGGTTAGTGGCTGTGAAACAGGGTGGAGCTGAAAGGCATCATGCATACGCAAGTCAGCTTTCCCTGGATTAATAAAGGTTAGAAAGACAGCTTGTTCGCACTGTCAATATTATTTATTAAAATCATGAGCGCAAGCTAGTTAGCCACTAGCAGTAACCATTGGTTTCAATGACGATCACTACCTATGCTAATTATTTTCCAGTTAACTTGAAATGCTAACGTGGAGACATTTCTTTCCCAATGTGACAACTGCCTTTACAAAATGAATAAAAGACAAAAACTCAAATTGTCAAGGTATCCCTTTAGCTTCAGAACAAATGTTCTCACCTAGAAATGTTTAAATGTTTAAATTCTCCATACCTGTAGAATGCAAGCATTTTTACATTTTTTTAATTGATGTTTATGATTCAAATATTGTGAAATATTGTCACTAGGTCACAACTAGGTTAAAAATCATCTAATCAGATACAATCTTACACAAGTTATATATATTTTTTCACTACACTGTTTGTGAACCAGAATTTAAAGGATCACAGGTTCAGGAATATTAACCTGAGAGTCTCGAGTCTACAATGTGGACTCCCCAGTCCAGCAGAGAGCAGCTTCACTCCTGAATCCTTCAGTTCGTTGGCCCTGAGGTCCATCTCTCTCAGAGTTGTAGAGTTGAGGACTGAGGCCAGCGCTTCGCAGCACTGGTCTGAGAGCTCACACTGACTTAGTCTGAAATTGAATTAAATGAGATAGAATGAGATGACAAAATCACTTTTTTTATACTAAATCTAATATTAATTTATGAATTATGTTCATCTTTGAGCATTGGCAGCTGGCCAACCCTCCCTGAGAGAAATGAAATGTTTGCCTCTTTCTTAAAGGCCCACATGATTGATTTAGACGTTTTTGAGCTGATACACACAGCTTGGTGCTATGGGTTCCCCACCATGACTCAAGCCAGAATATGTTACCCTGGCTTATGCTGAGCATGTCAGTGACGACTGTCTTGGCTGACTAAGATGGCTATACAGAGATATAATATGGCCTCAACAGTTGAGCATGAATACTAATTGGCTTCCACTGCCTCATCACTTCCACATGCCCTCACCTTACCATTCAACTGGGCCCGATGTGTCTGAGGGAGGAGCTTTTGTAACATGCTTTACACTGTTTTTATTTGAAAATGCCATCATAAACTCTACTCTGGCACCTGATTGTTGTGGATTTGCAGACAAAGATCAAAGGACAAAGATCAATGTAATGTAAGAGTAAGACAGGCTATTTTGAGTATTTTGAGCTGAAAATTATATTTTCTAAATAGAGCCAATGATGATTTCCCACATGACATGACATGTGTTGCTTCATGTTGTGACATGGTGAACCCAGACAGACAGCTGTTTGTAAAGTTACCACCCATGTTGAATAAAACTAATGCGATATGAGTCTCCTATACCTGCTTCTTTGCAACTGAGCCAAACAGGCTTTGGGTTTTGAGGACCGCAGCTTTTCTATATCATTTTAAGAAATACGCCAGCACTGGTTCAAATGACCTTCGTCACTGCTCTTTGTTGTCCTTCTGCAAGTATTTTTGTCTAAACAAAACAGCCACAAAAAAATGACTGGGGTCCTTTAAATATATCATTATTTGATACCTAACATTTGGAATGTTTGATCTTCAAACATTCGTTTGAAGTTTGGTCGTCAAAATGTATTTAAATGGATACATAAATTATTTGAACACTATTTGTAGTAAGATTTTGTCCTTATTACACTACTTCATCCATTGTCTACATGAGAGGGGCGATCTTTGCCCACAGCTGACACATGCCTTCAAATGTGGGTAGCCATTCAACCAATGGTTAAATTAAGCAATTTGCAAACTTTTTTTAAAGAATTGACTGAAAATGGGTCTTGTGACCGAAATGTCAACAATAATATCAATGTAGAGATGATCCAGCATGTGGAGGAATTTACTTTTTACTTTGAACTTGGATCTTCAGGGGAAGTAATGACTTGCAGCACTAACAGGGAAAGCAGTGGTGTGCATGTTATTTTCCATTTATTCTAAAAGACATACGCACCAAAATTAAAAATTACAGTGAAGGTACTATTACAACTTGTAACATGTCATGTCTCTTCATGAAGGAAACTGCCCCATCATGGCTATACTTGGTTATTGACATAGGCCGTTGTGAGATATAATACCATAACTACATGCATGCTGTCTAAATGCACGTATTGGCAGAATGCTGAATGCATACATTTCAAGTGGTTTAGTCTGCTGTCGATCCCCTAGCAACTAATGTGAGAGCCTGTTTGTGTCAATATGGTTTAGATTTAGATTTAGTTTTATTGGTCCCCGTAGGGAAATTTGTCTATTAGCAATATGTGCTAATGTATGAAAACCTGTACTTATGCCTCTATGCAAATGTTCAATAGCTCATGCACCAATGTCACCAAAACAGTCCTGTACATTTGTTATACTTTATATATATGCGTGTGTTACTATTACTTAAAATGTGTTCTTACAGTGCTCTTGTTGAGGCTTTGACCACTGGCAACATTCTCAGAAGACCCTCTTTTGATCTGGAGTATTTCCTAAGGTCAAAGATGTCGAGCGCCTCTTCTGATGTCAACAACACAAAGGCCAGAGCTGACCACTCAGCGGGAGGAAGCTTTATTGTGGAGAGGCTTCCTGATCTCAGGTACCGTTGGATTTCCTCCACTAGAGAATGGTCATTCAGCTCATTCAGACAGTGGAACAGATTGATGGTTCTCTCTGGAGAGGGATTCTCCCTGATCTTCTCCTTGATGTACTGGACTGTTTTCTGTCTTTTGGTCTTTGAGATACTTTCTGTCTGTTTCAGCAGACCTTGTAGAAGAGTCTGATTGGTCTCCAGTGAGAGGCCCAGGAGGAAACGGAGGAACAAGTCCAGGTGTCCATTCCCACTCTGTAAGGCCTTGTCCACAGCATTTATTTGGACCTCTGTTGCAGTTAATTTTCGGAAAGGCCTGTGCAGATGTTGGAAAGCCATTCTTTGTTCATATAACACATTCTTGTTGCTGTTAATTAGTGACAGGACAACATAAACAGCAGCTAAAAACTCCTGAATGCTCAGATGGACGAAACTGAACACCTTGTCCTGGTACAGTCCAGGTTCCTGGCACAGTCCATGTTCCTCTTTAAAAATCTGTGTGAACACTCCCGAGTACACTGAGGCTTCACTGAAATTAATGCCACTCTTTTTTAGGTCTCTCCCATAGAAGATGAGATTGCCATTCTCTAGCTGATGAAAAGCCAGTTTTGCAAGTGACCGAATGCTCTGAATGCTCTTCTTTGCGCCATACTTAAGTGTTGTCTGTTTGATCTGAAACACCAGGAATTTTGTGTACATCTCAGTCAGGGTCTTGGGCAGGTCTCCTTTCTCATCTGTTCTCAACACGTCCTCCAGAACTGTAGCAGTGATCCAACAGAAGACCGGGATGTGACACATGATGTGGAGGCTTCGTGATGCCTTGATGTGTGAGATGATTCTGTCGGCAAGCGTCTCATCTCTGAATCTGTTCCTGAAGTACTCCTCCTTCTGTGAGTCAACGAACCCTCTCACCTCTGTCACCATGTCAATGTACTCTTCAGGGACCTGACTGGCTGCTGCAGGTCGTGTGGTTATCCAGAGGCGAGCAGAGGGAAGCAATTTCCCCTTGATGAGGTTTGTCAGCAGCACGTCTACTGAGGTCGACTCCGTGATGTCAACAGAACACTCGTCATCGCCAGTGAAGTCTAGCTGAAGCCGGCTCTCATCCAGACCATCCAGAACAAACAGAATTTTGAAGTTACTCTTGTCATAGTTGGAGTTTCCTGACGTCTGTAGCATTGTGAAAATGTAATTAAGAGCCTCCTCCTTGATGTCTATGGTTTCCCTGATGCATTTGTGAATCAGCTCTGTGAAACAAAACCTTTTTCCCTTCAACAAATTTAGCTGGCGGAACGTGAAAGGGAAGGTGAGATGCACATCTTGACTGGATTTTCCTTCAGCCCAGTCCAGGATGAACTTGTACACAAGGAACGTTTTGCCGATTCCCGCGATCCCATTGGTCAGCACTGTTCTGATAGGTATGCATTTTCCAGAAGGGTGTTTGAAGATGTCACTAGGTTTGATTGATTTATCCAGTCCTGCTGCATTTCTTGATGCCATCTCAATTTGCCTGACTTCATGCTGACAGTTGATGTCTACATCACACCCCTCTGTAACGTAGAGCTCCGTGTAGATATCATCCAACTGTTTCTTATCCTTCTGCTTAGACAAAGCTTCAGGTACACACATGAACCTGTTCTGGAGGTTAGATTGGAGGGTATGTTGATAGGATATGATGGATCGTGGAGGCTCTGGTCTCGGCACCAATGACTCTGTATGGAGCAAAGCTGTTGCTTTAGATAAAAATAGAGATAAAACATTAATGGACTGCTTGTCCATTAGGCACCTTTTATTTATTTGTTTAGCTAGGAGAGCAATAGTTGTGGCTGCAATTGCTGTTATGAGACAATTAGAAAAACCTAATGAAGCATATTTTGCTTTGTTGCGTGAAACGTAAGTGCTTGGTGCTCTGAGCACTAAAAATACCTTCAGGTCTAAGCCCTGTCAGGCACAGATCACGTCCTTCCAATGCTGTGAAGAGCACTTCCCTGTGGACTGTTATTGGAGCAGATAGCTTGTGATGACTGCTGATGGATCAGGAACATCAGAGTCTACTGTTGTTCGTTATTGGGAGCTGGAGCACAATCGATATCCTCAACTGTTAAGCTGCCCTGAACTAAGGTTGGTGACTGAGCTGTACCAGTGGAGCAACTGGCAGAAAAGTGCCTTGCTCAAAGTCACCTTGACTATAGTTGTTGAGGAAGAGGAGTGTCAGTTAAATTTCCCATCCATACTAGGGGTTTATACCGTAAACCTGATTCTTAATCTACGAATGAAATAAATGAACACTTACTAGGAGCTGTGACAATAAGCAAAAACAAAAGTTAAGCAGATTTCACAAACACACAAAAAGGGGGCAGAGACAAATGGATAACAACATGGCGCCCAGGACAACCAGGAAGTAGCCTTACCTTCCGTCTGAATGTTGTGGGCGGGAAGGAGAGGAAGAGAGGCTGCCTGGGGTTGAAGTACAGAAGCACTGCTTTTCTCTAAACTCTCTTTACCATCACCAAAATCCCCCAAGACAGGAGAAAGAGAGGTTACACTCTATACAGGTTGTTTTATTTTATACACAGGGTCTATTCTATTGCTTTCATGTCATATCATTTTTATGTTTCCATGACTTACCACTGGGTCCTGAAAGTGTGTTTGATAAGCTCTGCACTAGATCGTTCCTATCGATCTTCCCCAGAACCTCAAGTGTGATCTCCAGAGCTCTGTGATGGCCGTAGGTCTGCACCATCTGATGCACTGTGTCCTGCCTGTCAGCCTTCTCCAGGCGGCTCCTGGGGATAGCTGAAAAGCCATCCACGACGTCAATCTGACACAGGAACCACTGGAACGTCTTGAGCTCCTTGTCTCCCAGATCCTCCAGAGTTCTTAAGAGATGCCCTAGATGCAGAGCCATGCCTCATACCTACTGTTAAAAAAAACAAAAACCTAATCACTTTCAATTTGGTTCGATTCATTTCATTTTAATTCAGACAGTGTTTGTAGCAATAACACAAGATGAAAACACATAGCAATATAAAATAAAAAAGACCTAACATAAAAACACAATAAATAGGCTATAACAAATCGTTTATTGTTTATTTATGTGCACATGAAGAAGTTTAAAAGGAAAAAAGACTAAATAGATTAAATAGTTTGACGGACTTAAAGTGGCAATCTCGAAGATCTCCGAAGATTATCATTTAAATAAATGTCTGACTTTCTAGAAAGGTCACCGTAATTATATCTTTAAAAAGGTAGAAATGTGGTATCTCTTTTTATACCACCAGGGGATATTTCAGCTAGCAGCTACGAAGGGCGTCCGCCTTTAAAATGGAGCAGAATCCGTCGTCTGTGGTGACGTACCAAACAAAATACAGCGTGGCCCGATCAGCTGCTCTGCTGACGCTCATGCCGAGGGTGGGGCAGTGGGCGACGTTGGAGGCGGGCTGTAGGCTGCCCACCCAATCAGAAATTAGAAACGGTACTGGTATTTTCTGTGCTATTTTTCCATTGGCTGAACAAAAATGTGTGTTTCTTAACTTTGGGCGGACTGAGCCCGCCCCCGCCGCCGGCCTCGTTGCCAGAGAGACGTCAATCTGACGAGTGTCAATATTTAACGTTTTTTTATTTTTTTATTGTAAAACTGTCTCCAGTGCAAAACAGGGATTTTTAGTGACATGATCTTGATACTAATGGAGTTGTGTCTCAGTGGTTACAAAAACAAACCCTTCAAAGAAGTTAACTGCATCAGCGACAAGTCAAATCATTTCACCCCACTGGCAGATTCTTAACTAGAATTAGATACCAAAAACACACTGGTCCATGAACTTATCTTTATCTTCCTGTCTATTTCAACATGACTCTGTACTTCCTTTTTTTTCAACGCCACTCCCTAAAGTCAGAACAACTACAGATTCTGCACAGTCCCACTTTGCACCCATCGCAATTCTGTATAGGCCTAATTATTCACCTAATGTTTATTCCACTCTCTAGTTGAGCTGTGTTGACAGTGGCAAACAGTGGGATCTTGAACCGGGCCTTCAACAAAGTTTGGCCTTTAACGAAGTTAGATTAGTTCAACAAAAAATGTGAGCTCTCTACTCACCCTCTCTCCACCAACAAAAGCACTGCTTTTCTCTAAACTCTCCTTAACATCACCAAAATCCCCTAAGACAGGAGAGCGAGAGAGGTTACACTCTATACAGGTTGTTTTATTTTATACACAGTCTATTCTATTGCTTTTATGTCATATCATTTTTATGTTTCCATGACTTACCACTGGGTCCTGAAAGTGTGTTTGTTAAGCTCTGCACTAGATCGTTCCTATCGATCTTCCCCCACCCAGTTGACAGTGGCAGACAGTGGGATCTTGAACCGGGCCCTTCAACAACCACCACCAAACCCCCTCCAACACCTGAGCCACGTTGTTCTGCAAACAACCAGACTACCAAACACAATGTGTTTAACATCAAAACAGGTGCAGTGCACAGTCACCCTTCAAACCAAACAACCACATCAACAACCAGACAGACCATTGTCCCACACACATCAAAACTATTGCAAATCTTAAAGTCATTTCTTCCAACTAAAAATCACCACAGAAACAACAACACAATCAACAGTTGAAACATTTATATTTAAACACAGCATAGTCACTTTACTGAAAACTACTAAGTCGCTGACGGGTGAGCTCACACACAGTACACACAGTACACACAGTACACACAGTACAACTACTGTGTGACTCCAATCAGCCAGAGGTGCGTTTTACAATCTATTATTTGTCCCATGGTAACAAAACTCTTTCAGTTAATTTGTGCAGATGTCCATTATAAATCATAACTGTAACACAATTAAATTCGATAGACGAGTTAGATTACTCTCTACTCACCGTCTCTCACAGACATACAGATACTTGAAGTGACCGTATGTTGTGGTCAGTAATATACAAAGCAAAAAAAAAACATACATACATACATATATGGCTCCTACACGAATATTACACAATCCTGTCCAAAGTCTCTAACTTTAACAGAGGAAGACAGATATGGGGAACAAAAACTCACCATTACAACATCTCAATCCAACTTGTAACCCGCTGCTTGTCAGTAATCTGTGTACTTTTATACCAACCATCACTTCCTCTTGAAACGTTAAAACGGAAAAGCTGTCACTGTTGTCATTACCGTGTGAAATTGGTCTGACGATCAACCGTTTAATGGCGTTTTTTCTTTTACTCCTTTTTGCTTTTATGAAAAGCAAAAAAAAAAAAAAGCTCGGCTGTTTCTTCCCTTTTTGATTTCGCTGCTTGCTTTGTGTTTTTTTTGGGTTTTTTTTACTGCGTTTCTCTTTATCCTTCACTGTGTTTCAAAATGAAAGTCTCTGTAAGAGCCTCAGCTCAGCCCTGGTCCAGATTTCAGACATTACAAAGATGTGACGAAGTAACGACTCATTCCATAGAACTGAAGATTCAGGTGGCGATTTCCCACTCGGTCCCCTCCTCTGATTCTCTGAGTTATGACGCTGAAGCTTCCCCTGGATCTCTGTGACGTTGCACACATTGTGCAATCCCGAAACGGGCCGGCAAAAATCAATTTTGAAAATTGAAAATTAAAATTCACACAACAAAACTGAAAGGACAGTCAGACGTGTGGCACGATCAGCATCACATTTACATGGCACAGGCGTGTTGAATTCATTCACTGTTGTGTTACATATGGAATCAAACTTGTTCTGTGACATCTTCATTTAAATTCATAGCATTGAGAGCGGAGAACGAATGGCTGTTCTCCATGGATATGAGTGTCATCAGGCTATGGCAAATTATGTTTTCACTGATTTTTACACATTTCTGTTCAAGCGTCTATTTTATGTTAATTAACGTGTATTTGGGACTCATGGGGTTGAAGGGGCCACATCAGCAGGGGGAAAATCTAAAGAGAAAGTATAAGGTAATGGCTGTAATTTCTTTAATAATGTTTGACCTGTAAGTGTGACTCTTAAATTAATGTATATAATATACACACATGTAATCATTTAGTAGTAATGTTTACCTTCAATATCCATTAACGTTTCAGTAGGGTTCATCGCTCCAAAAACTGGGTCAGGGACAGATGCAGGGGAAGAGGAAGTGCTGCATCTTGGATCTCCTAAGCAGCGATGCGTGAGGCCATTGACCAGAGACGCCCAGTCAGGCCAAATCATTCTGTTTTCATCAGGGCCCAATACTGTAGAGAGGCCGCAGACTCCTGCAGTTGAAGCAGTGTAAAGTTCACCGGCAGGCCCCTTCAAGACAGGCAGTGGCAGAGGTAGAAGCAGTGGCAACAGGCCCATCCGGCTCCTCAGCAGACCTCCAAACAGTCCCTCGCCCTGCTGTAGTTCACCCCTCAGACACATGACAGGGAAACCCCAGGTCCCTCATAACTACGACACAAGACAGAGACAGAGAGAGACCATTCATTCTATGGCTCTACTCGGTGAAGCAAGAGAGTTGCTGGGCGCTGCCATGTTTCCATTTTGCTATCCAGTTTGACATTGTAACCTGTAACCAGTGAGAACGCTACTCAATTGATATAATTTAAAGGTGTTTGACGTATTACCATATTGTAGAATTCAGTAGACTTATTATTATACAGTATGCATGTGTGTGATAAACAGAGCCGGTTACTGAAGATATCAGGCTGCAGCTTGTGCACAACAGTACTGTTAATGGTGCTTCATGACATATCACATATCTGTCTCCAGAAAAAATGCTTGTGTAGCCGGTCCAAACCAGCCACGTTGCGTGTTCTGGTGTACGAGTGATCACAGCAACTTTAGGCAATAATCTATTATTTCTATAAATTAGTTTGACAGAAAAGCAAAAGGTCCTCGTCACGCCTGGCACACACAATGCTCAACCTCCCGTCAGATCAAATGTAAACTTCACCCGAGATGGAGCCGGTCCGGTACCTCCGGCTGCAGTACCTCGCATCTCCACTAATTTTGGTGGCTTCAAGTTCAGAGGTAAATCCTGCCCCCCTGGACTCAACCTGACGCCCGTTCACTGGTTGCCATTAACAACCACCGTTTGGTGTGATGGGGCGGAGTGAGTGGGTCAGAGTCAGGACTGTTCCATTGTCTGTCAAATCTGCAGTAGAATCTAGAGTCTTGCTCAGAACCAGGGTTTGCCATTGTCATTTATCCTTGCAAAAAACCCCGAACCTGCTGCCCGAGCACCCCTGGAGAGTATCCGCACCTCCGCACCCATGGAGTGCCGAGGATAGTAAGCAAAGAACAGTTGACAATTTGGTTGTGACAGACCACTTCACAAAAATGGCTCATGCATTCCCCTGTGCCAACCAAAACAAGTGGCAAAGAAGCTTTGGGATATAAGCTTTGGGATAAAGCGTATATGGTTTCCCAGAACGAATTCACTCCAATCAGGGAGCCGATTTTGAGAGCAAGCTCATAGCAGAACTCCTCAGGCCATCAATTAAAATAAAAAGTTAGAAATAGGTATTTTTTGGGGGGGTAAAAGCTTTTAATCTGCATATTTATACGATCTCTTGTGCACGTGTGTGCATGTGTGCGTGTGTCTGCGTGTGTGGATGTCTTATCTTTATTCAATTATTTAGTTAAGTTCAACAGTTTTATAAAATCCAATCCAGTAGGAGAATTGGCCAAATTCCCCCCAAAATAAATTATGGCCCAATCTCAACGTCCCCCCTAATGCCTAAGCCCTGAACCCTCACAGAGTTAGTTGGCTCAAAATGGTATGAATAGGAATGGGACATCACTTTACAACATATCACGTTACCTTGACGACACTAAAACCCACGATTGTGGGTTTGGGACTTTTTATTTTACGTTTTTTAAGCCCGGAAGCATTAAAAAAAACAAACATGGAAGGAGCAACTACAAGAAAAAAGTTGCTACATAAAAAAACACATGAAATCAGAGGAATGCAAGCAATTACACACCTAGTTCATTCATCAACCATTTATTTTAATGTTTGCTTAATGATGCTGTTTTGACAAAAACGAGTAAATTATTTATCTTATATTTTATTTATTTATTTATCTTAGCCTGGAAGACGTTCAAATCAGGCAGTCGGCCCCTTAAGTGCCTTGGCCGTGAAGAAAGCAAAAACCATAAGTCCCAAACCCACAATTGTACGTAGCACGATTTGTGTCGTGAAGGTAACGGGATATGTCGCTGTTTCGTCACTATTTACACCATTTTGAGCCCTTGCAGCCTCTCGCACTCAAGCACTTACCAGGTGACGTCAATCAAGTCTGTGAGGGTTCAAGGGTTTTAGGCCTTGAAGGGGGAAGACATTGACATTGGGAATACATCTTTAACTCGAAGCGGGCGGTAGCGACTACATATCCCACAATGCCTCATTATAAAAAAATCCCACGTATCTTCCGGTTGTGGGAGTTGGCGGGCACAGCGGCAGCAGCATCACTTGTAGTTTGTTAGCTGGAGCTTTTTGTGTGTTTCAGCAAAGCACCACCGACAGACCAGCACGGTCAAATAAACACCCAGTCCTTTAGCAATATCTGTCTTGCTGCCGGTGCATCATCGACCCAATCATTTGGCATCAACAGCGGCTTGAATTGCAGCTTTTTTTTTTTTTTTTACATCGGGCCTACATTAGCCCACACAAGCACAGCGAAGCTCCTTCTTTGTAAAGGTAAGGATCATGGTCGCTGCTGGGCTGAAACAAGCCACCATGTTGCCCTCTTGCAGGGCTGCAGACACCGCGGCTGCCGCGTTTATGAGAGTTAAAGGTTTTAACACGGTTTTAACGCCTTGTCGGTGAGTTTAACGCAATAGAAACGGGCCACAAAAACGCCGCAGGTCTTCTGATCTCAAAATTAAAACCTTAGCGTGTATAACCTTGTATAATGTTGTGAGATAAGGCAACGTGAAGGCATGGGGGGGTGTTTGAATAATGGCTCTGCTCTGCCGGCGGAGCTTAACCTCTCTGAGAAATACTGAAACAAAACGAGTTGGTTACATGTTGCAATTATGAAACATTTTTGCCGATGCTGTGATAGTGTGTGTGTGTATACTTGTACCGTAGTGGTTGTTTTTAATCCCTTAACTAGTGTGTGTGTGTGTGTGTGTGTGTGTGTGTGTGTGTGTGTGTGTGACCCAATAGACATACAGGGTCAATGAAACTATATTATCCACTAGACCGGTCTGCTTGTTATGGGTTTATCTTTATGGAGAAATAAACGTGTGAAACAAACACTATTGTTAAAGCACAATTCGGGCCATTTTGGACCTGGATCACCTCTGACCACATTTAATCACTTGTTTTAATTTCTTGTTGTTGATTTTTTGTCGGTTTACTTGTCTGTTCTGTTATATTATGCTTTGTTTTGTGCCATATCGTATGATTCCTCAATAATGATAATAATGATAATTAAAAAAAAGAAAACATCAATTTATTCCGTTATAATGGTACTTATGGTCTGAGTTGCTCGGTTCCAATACAATCCTTCGGGGCAAACTCCAAAAACGGATCCCAAAATCACCAAAAGATGACACTTATCTTGCAATGATACGTGTCTGTAGATAGATGTCATAAAAATATACCAAGACATGCCTGTTTCGCATTAGCTGTAAAGTTACCATCCATGTTATTTGAACTTTACAGTTCAAATAACCCAAGTCACTGCTCGTCACCCACGAAGAAAAAACGATTTGAGTGGGACTTTAATTGGGTGTTTGGGCGTTTGCACTAAAACTATATTTGCACATACAAGGAAAGTGACTTTATGAGGTTGGTGCACAAAGACATAAAGCAACACCATATAAGCAAAATATTAAATGTTTAAAAGTATTAAACAAGAAGAGTTACACAAAATAGGATTTAACAAATATTTACATACTAGTTATTAACAAATTATAAAACTACAAGTTATGTAGGCTGTGAAGGGCTAAGCCTATGTAACTTATAGATTTATAGTTTTTGATAATACATGATGATATAAAAAATGATCTAAAACAAAATAGTTATGCATATAGTTCTCTGAACTAAATTTTGGTGCAGCTCAGGAGGTGCTGCAAAACCTCAGTACCAGGAACCCTCAAGCAGACCTAGCAGTGCTCTCCATCGTGATCGTGACTGGTCAAACAAATGTGTTGTCACATCCATAAACAAAACTACTGTTACCTATCTGGCTACAACCACCATTTTTAAAAATCGTAGATGATTTAAACTCTTCCTGTCTTTGGTTGCATATCAACTAATATATCATATTCACATAAGACTGAAAAATAAGGAACAAGATTATGGCTACAACCTCTTAGATGTTTGCTGCTTTGTTGTTTACAGTGCACAGTGTTGCATGCAAGATGACATGCAGCGTAACTGCCTGTTTTTTCAACAATTTTCCCAAACGTTGTGGTTTTTATAACATAATGGAAAATGAAGCAAGAACCCATCTCAGAACTTCGAGATTCCGACAGGTTCCTTTCATGGAAAGTTACTGAACTCTTGGCAATCGAAAAATTAAATGAATAATCAAACGTTTGAGTTTTCAAGTTTCAATACGTTGAGTTCCTCAATCCATCTGACTGCATTCATTAGTCCAGTAGAGAGATTATATAGTCCATTGGTCTGTTACATTGCCAGAATAGTTATTCATTGATAATTTACTTGAATACTGTGAAATAATATTTAGCAATTACAGTATCAAAATATTTGTAGATTGTAGAACCACAAGCATGGCTAATGGGTTTTAGGCTGGGCCCACACTAGTTGTTGGTTTAATGCTTGATGTAAAACAAAATTACAATTAATTGTTTGTTATATATATATTTCTCTGCAGTGTATTTTAAGATCAATTGGAAATGGGAACAAAAAATATGTTTTTGTAGACAAAATTATTAGAACTATGTGACTGTTGAAAGTGAAGTCCGAAGAAAAGAAATCGCCCAATGTATTGTTTCCCGATGTCAAGCGGATGCAAGATAATGACTCTGATACCCCTTTCACACCGAAGCATCAGGTAAAATGCTTGTCTTCTGCTGGTGTGAACGGGTCGACGCAGATTATTGGTCTTGGCCAGGGTTTTACGTGAGTCGGACACGGGTTGGCTTCGGTATAAAAGGGGAACGCGGGTTACTTGACGCGTGTTTCGATCAAGGAACCTTATTGGTTACCATTGGGAGGCGCACTAATACAAAGGTGAACAAACCTGTTCTTTCAAGCTGCAAGCAAGTTTACAAGTTGAAACAACAGAGAATTGGCAAGATTCTGAAGTGAGAAAGCTTCTTTCCATTTTTAGGAGAAGAGATAAAAATACAAATTACAGGCACAGTAAAAGACTGTTATATATGTTGAATCTCCAGTGTAAACAAACTTTGAAACGCCCCCTTTTAACGATGTTCAGTGACGGTATATAGACGTTAATTCAGTATATAGAAGTAAACCTTTTGATGCGGGTCTCTTGTGAAGTGCGACGGCCCTGGACCTACCCGTGACCATAGTGTAGTTTGAATGGTCCAACGCGGGTTCAACCCATGTTCAGTATCCCACGTAAAACCTGGGGTTTGTGTGTGAAAGGGGTACGAGAAATGTCTTCGTGGTCACAATAATCTTCCACTTCTGCGCTGGTCATCGACAAACTACATTTTGAGACATGAACAGGACTTCTAAATGATGGCTGCATAATTGACAAAGTGGTTGCTTGAATAGTCTAAAGGCTGAAACGGACTCCGGCGAAGTTACATGTAGATGTCTCTAGAAGCGTCTTTTGGTTGAGTGTGTTTGTGGTCACGCATGTTGCAACAATGGTGATTGGTTGAGCAGAGATGGATTTCCAGTGTGTTTTGTGGGTTCTTAGAACTGTAGGTAACACATTACTGCTAATTGTCTCCTGCCCGTAGGTGGCAGTGTTGGAAAGTTGCTGTTGCTCATGCATAGTCTCTCATGCCCGACTGCTCTATATATTTTGTTGTGAATTTTAGGCAAACTATTATTAATTACTGCAATACAGGTGTGATGCATCTGTTTACATTTACAACTTTGTTGGGGTTCAAGGAGTTTTATTTGAATGTTCTTTGAAGCAAAGTCATCTTGACATCAGCCTATGCTTCCTGAAACTTTAAACAATAGCATTACATTTAAAAGATACAAAAGGGCACCATGGCCAAATGTATGCATGACCACACCATAAAACTTAAACCATTTATGAAAAACATCAATGAAAATAGTGTAGGATTAATAAATTGTAATTCATTAATTATTCAATTATATTTACTATTGATCAGAAATTGATCAAACAATCAAATTGGCAGCATACTGTACAGCCTTTTAGTAACATTCAGCTATTGATAACATCTACAAATGCTCTGCTATCCTACAAGAACTACATTACAACATGGCTTCATCAATATATTCAGTAACTAGTTATTGCAACCTTTTTAAAAAAAAAAAAAAAAAAAGTATTTATTTATTTCCTGTCTTTACCCTCCTGACCACTAGAGGCTCCAACACCATAAGTCAAGCTGGCGACTGTGGCGGGAAAGAAGGGAAAGAAGGCTGAGGAGGAAGAG
>OMKK01013672.1:2029-12488 GCA_900302305.1 Polymixia japonica | reverse complement strand
TGACGAGGTTTAGGGGAAAGCCCCTCAGACAGGAAACAGGCATTTTGGGTAATAATGGTGAACAGGGAAGTGGAAGATCCTTGCTGATAGACATCTGTGGCCGTGTGTGTGTGTGTGTGTGTGTGTGTGTGTGTGTGTGTGTGTGTGTGTGTGTGTGTGTGGCGTGGTTGGATTAACACGTGTGGTTGAGTAGCTCATCACATCACATCACATTGAACACACATTCACACCTGAAGGGATTAGAATCTGCACTGTTTGCATAATTTTTTTTATTTATTTTTTAAAATTCTAAATCTAATTATAACCCGTGTGAAACAGAGAGCAGTACGCATGGCATCGTGGGTAATACCTCGTTAACATCATCATAATGACGCGCCATGTTAGTTCGCCTGGGCTTCACACGCTGGAAACAAAGGAGTCTTCATCCCTGCTCCGTTTGCAGGGTAAGAGGTTTATGTCTCTAAGTTCGACGTGTTGTCCAGGCTCCTGGGACAAAGAGGCCAGCTTCACTACTGTGTTAGTGTTGGACCGCAGGCCACAGCGCTCCAGTCCCACACACTCGTGCACAGATGAGACCCACACACACTCAAACTAACAGACACACATACACACACACACACACATACACACACATAAACAAATACAAAGGCACCAGCACATTATACCTAGTTCACTTTTTTAATGAACTTATTGCGTAACCATATTAATATTAAACAATAGCAAATTGTTCTGCTTTATCCAACGATAAAAACAAATCCCAAAAGTGAAGTCTGAGAAAAGGCTGTCACTCTTCCAAAGACCTCGTTCAGCGTTTTCTGCTCAGCGTCTCCAGAAACACAGCTTGGATTGTCATTATCTTCTCAGATAACTACAATAAGCAAACTCATACTGCTTCTGCTCTCAAACACACAGTGGTGATTTAAAAAAAAAAAAAAAAAAAAAAACGATACATTTTTATCTGCAGAGATTAGATTCAGTTTATAACTTAATTTAACTTTTTTCATTTTATTTACTCCTTATGCTTCGGTTAAACCATTGTTCACGCTGGCGGTTTTACGCTGCGTTCCCCTCCGGTCTTACAGCCTCAGTCTGTGGTGGAAAAACATTACTGCGAAATTCAAACTGGCTCTCAGAATTCTCTCAGATTGGCGGGAAGACATTGTTATGCTATGTTATTGTTATGCTAGCGTAATCTGGCATGACCTGGCGACGGGGCTGGGGGCTGAACAGAGCCCCGTATGTCTGGAGCCAGTGTGGACGGAGGGTGTTGATCCAGGCTCTGCCCACAGTTGACACGGGGCTTTGTGGATGTGGACATCCAGAAAGAGGTTTGTTTTAAAGTCAGTAGTGATTAGGGCTTGTAAATGGTAGATTACAGCATCATCAGTTAAAACTAAAACATCTGAGCAGTTGTTTGTAGGAGGTCGATGCCTTTTTTTTTTGTAGAGATCTGTGGTGGAAAATATATGGTCTAACTAGGTCAGGAGAGCGATTTATTTAATTAAAATTATTAATTAGGAAGACTTATAAGATCATCAACCATTGATTGATTATCTAGTAATGATTATTTTGTCATCAAATTAAGCCTTTGGCCTGTACATGACCCTCTGACCAAAGTGAAAAGAAAACAAGTCTTTCATAGAGTTGTCTTTCCATGGGAAATACTGTACATAAGCCTTGAAAACCGCCTGCCTGGAAAAACTGCCTTCTGTTTTATAGTTTTGCAGTAAGGGCAGATGGAGATAACATTCAAAAAGTTAGCACAGTGAGCCTTGGATTACGGCTGCTCTCTGCTCCATCTGTACATAATCTCACAGAAGATCAGACACGTTCTCCAGATGTCACCCACTTCTCCTTGGCCTGCGGCTGAACCCAGCAGTCCAGCGATCAACGCAACGCAACACAACACTAGCAGACAGACGTGTGAACCACCGTGGCCATTTCCAGTAGGAACTGTAGCGGTTTAGGGCGCTCGATTCCATTTGAAATAGAAATTAAGAAGGGAATTGGGACACACACACACACAGGCAGAATTCAGGGCACAGGTTCAGTCATATGCAACGTCCCCTGGAGCAGGTAAGGAGTCGGTGTTTTGCTCAACCTTCAAAACGGGGATGGAGATATCAGGTGCTACAGAGATCATACCGTTTACCTACTGGCTATAGTACAGCTATGTACTGTGAGGTTGATCATTCCTGTCCTCATGCCTCAAGTCCAACTCTTGTACCACTTTCTCCTTCTCCGGTGTGTCTGATGACTTTGAACTGAAAGACATATACCTTAACTGGGATAGCGTTATTTTTGGGGGTGGTAGTTTCCACTTGACATCGACCCCCCCTGTGCCTGTGGTCGACCCAAACCTTGACCTAACAGTTGCAGCATTATATACCACCCAGCAGAAAAGACCCGTTGTGTTGGCTTGGTGACTGTGACTCTGTTGTCAGGCTCACAGGCACTCGTACTTCACCCCGGTGTGCTCTCTCTCTCTCACACACACACGCACACACACACACACACGCACACACACTCTCTCTCTCTCTGCGAAGACCGGGGGGCGGGGCAAGACTTCTGTTTTTATTCAGCCACACGTACACACAAGGAGAGTGTCACAGGAAATGATTTAATCGCACATAATTATGAAAGCGGGGGGGGCAGACGCAGCGGCGGGGGTCGTGCTCGTGCTCACTACACAGGTAGGGATTAGAAAACACTCATTTGTCCTTTGTCCACACTGAAGACTGGCCTCTTGTTGTGTATGGCCACAGCTCTTGAATAGATACTTGTTCATAACGTCCATTTATTTTTTCTAAACAGAGGAGGGGTAATCAATACCAATTATCTGGTACACTTGATTCTTGTTACGCCTCAGGAACCAAAGATTTTAGTCAAGACAAGGCCCTGCTTTGAGAATCCTGAGGTGTGTTTCCCAGGTATATAAAGCTGTTCTCTTCTGGGGCCAGAGAGAGCATGCAGGTCACGAGCGACAACCAATACGTTCTTTCGCAAGACACTGAACCCGCTGCCTATTTAGTTAAACAGAAAGTCTGGTGGAAAACGAACCCACAGCACAGAAGAAGGTCCCCCACCCATCACTCTCCTGTGTGCTTGTGAACTGTTCATAATGGGATGTTCCTAAAAACAGATCATCCCAGGATGATTTACGTCTGAACTGGGAGGTCTGGAGCGGGACGGCGGTGGGGCTGGTGGATGACACACTGTTGGCTTTGGGTGCTACCGCTGTGTGTGAGGTCAAGTAGGGTGTTTTACGTATCGTATAGATCCTCTGTGTGTGTGTGTGTGTGTGTGGTGTGAGAGAAAGAGAGAGCGTAACCGTGACTGTGGTCCCTTCACTTCGAGCAGATCGAGGACAGGAGACGGATTGCTGAGGATCAATAAGCGTTCGCTCCAAGCCACCTGGCGATAAGTTCCTGCACATATTTTAGTATCGTTGCCCATCTTTGTGGCGCGTGGTGGACGTGAGGTGAATGAGTGAGTCTGAAGTAGACTTGGTTCGCGTGGCCTCTATAGGGAGCGCTCTGTCCCTGGCTTGGCTCGCGTGGATTGTCTCCGCTAAAGCTTTTTTCCATTGTGTCAAAGATCCAAGAGTCAGCAAATACCCTTTTCAACGTGACACAATAGACGTCCGATCTCATCTGTGTGTGTGTGTGTGTGTGTGTGTCAGTGGGTGTGCGCATGCTTGTGGACGTGTGTGTGTGTGTGTGTGTGTGTGTGTGTGTGCCAGTGGGTGTGCGCATGCTTGTGGACGTGTGTGTGTGTGTGTGTGCTTTTTCAGAATCTGGCTCTGGTTTTTAAAGGGTGTGTGCATCTCATTACACACAGATGGATGACTTTGTGGTTTATCGCGCAGTAAGATCTCCTATCTTAGATAGGAGTGGGTGTCACGGTGTGGTTTGCTCTGTAAGGGGAATATCCTCCTCCTCGTTCATTATCTTGATGTTATTTATGGAGCGCTAAAGGTTTTTGCAACCTAACGTGTGTCATATGTTATCTGAGTTTGGTGTAAATCTGGAGGTTCCTTCTAAATAATCTTTCTATCGAATAAGATAAAAAGTCTATTCACTTATCTTGATTTCCTCATCAGTTCCCTGTTTAAAAACTGCTTGGTTTTCAATAGTTTGAGATTTTTACCATGTTGGGAAAAATGTCAGTTAGTCAGATAGTATAGAATAGTCTCCTCTGCATTCTATTACACCATATAATTATTTGAATAGTTTTTTTTAATTGTTATCTAAATGTGTTTTTTTCTTACCAGAGAGAAAATATTTTGTTATTTAAAGTATTTTTTTATAACAACATGGTTATTTCATGTGCGAAATACACAATAAATCGTATACGTATTTCAACTACAACGCTGTCCATCTGACATTCTATTAAAACTGCAGATGCAGAGATGGAAAGTTTTTGCAAAACATCAACAACAGTATACGTTTGTGTGTGTCTAGGTGAGCTATCGCTGCCGGCTCATGTCAGCCCGTACACAAAGGTTCCCGAGGAGCCGGTGGAGAGCAGGGAAGACGCCTACGTCCAGCTGGAGTTACGCACCTTGGAACAGGCCCTGCTGGCCACCAGCGTGGGCAGCATCGCAGAGCTCAGTAAGTGTGTGTGTGTGTGTGTGTGTGGGTGTGTGGGTGTGTGGGTGCCATTGTTAGTTTTGTCAAAGCAACCAGTCAGCTACCGTGTTTGTGTGTGTTTGCTTAAACTGTGACCGGCTTCTGGCTCCAGGGACAGATCATTACTGGCTGCCAGGTCCCCTCAGTTACATAACAACCGAGTAGTTGTATCCAGAAAACAAGGGCACCTTCACATAATAACCACAGTGTTGCAGACCGCCCCCGCACCTCATTATCTGGACACTAGTTAGGAAAAGAAAACAAAGTTATTGAGTAAAGTTGTAGTTTATAGCCTAGTTCCAAAGAATTAATGGATGCAGGGGGAGGTGGAGATGCTAGTTTTTACATACAGAATTCCTCATGTTTTGATTGGTTCATTGTCACTGAGTGTGGCTGTGCGGTTTACTAATGTGAGCTCCACTGTTTTAACTCCAGGTGACCTGGTGTCTCGAGCCATGCACCACTTGCAGCGTCTGCGCAGCGCAAGGCCCTCCCACAGCCCCGCTCGCTCAGCCAATCAGCCGTCGGTATCCTGGGCCCCCGATGCTCTCCGCACGCTCTACTACTTCCTGTCCAGCCCCCAGATGGAATCCCTGGAGAACCCCAACCTGGAACCTCCTACCATGACCCTCAGCAGAGAGAAGTATGGCTTTGTGTGTGTGTGTGTGTGTGTGTGTGTGTGTATGCCTTGTCTAACGTGCATCTATATGCATGTATTCCTGTGATTGGAAGAGTCACAATTTGGAATAAATAAACCACAATAAACAGATTATATCGGTAACCTCAAACTATAGTCTGAGTTATTATCACAGGGCTCATTCACTGACCGGTTGATCCCGTGTCTCCTTGGCAAACCTTCCTTAATAACCCTTAATAACCGACTGTGCTTTACTGACACCGTGTTGACCTGACCTCCAGGCCCTTCATGCTCCTGCCCCCTCTCATGGAATGGATCAGGATTGCTGTGGTGCACGCAGAACATCGCCGCAGCCTACTGGTCGACAGTGATGATGTCAGGCAGACAGCCAGACTGCTCCTCCCAGGACTGGACTGTGAACCCAGACAGCTAAAGTAAGGGGCTTTTAAGCGTTCTCATCATGCATAAAGAGATAATAGCATTGCCATGGCGATACAATACGACACAAACACTATAGATGGATCAATCTGTCGTTCTCCCCCCGTCTCTCTTTCCCCGCAGGTCAGAGTGCTGTTTCTACTCTTTTAAGTGTCTGGAAGCGGAGGCTGCTTCAGCGAAGTTCCGGCTGGATCTGGGATTTAGGATGCTTTCGTGCGGTCGAGCAGACCTGGTCCGTCACGCAACACAGCTTCTGGGAGCTGAGGGAGTCGACACCATGGACGACCAGGTGGGGGGCGGTGTGTGTGTGTGTGTGTGTGTGTGTATGTGGATGTGTAGTGAAGGCATGTTAGTCAAGTGCAAGCTTAATGACATGCGTCCCCTGTCCTCCTCCCAGGGCATGACTCCTCTGATGTACGCCTCCTCAGCTGGAGATGAGGCATTGGTTCAGATGCTAATAGAGGCTGGAGCTAACTTGGACCTACAGGTACACACAGCTGCTGACTCGTGTGTGTGTGTGTGTGTGTGTTACTGAGATTACCGAAGTCTAACTGTGTCTCTCTGTGGGTGACTCAGGTGTCAGGCTGCTCTCCCGGTCACCCCTCCGTCCACCCCGGCAGTCGACACTGGGTGGCCCTCACGTTCGCCGTACTTCACGGTCACCTCTCCGTAGCCCAGGTTCGTCCAAACTACACGATGCCAGTTAGGGTAAATCTAGGTGGACTGCTGCTTTTTTTTAATTTATTTTTTTAAGTAGGTAACTGTTTCCTTTCCTTGTGCTGGTAGCTGCTGCTGGAGGCTGGGGCAGACGTGGAGGGAGGTGCCCTGATGGACGGCCACGAAAGTTGTGCTGAGACCCCCCTACAGCTGGCTTCTGCTGCAGGTAGCCATACAGCTAAAACAACTTAACAACTGACAAGTTGAGAACACACAAACACGTTGGATTTCCCCAGTCTTCATAGCACTAACTGACAACGCAACTCTTTTGTGTTTCCAGGTTACTATGAGATGGTGAGCCTGCTACTAGCACATGGAGCAGACCCTCTTCTCAGAGTGTATCATGGGAATTCTGTGACATCACCGCTGTACGAGGATATGAACTGCTTCAGCTATGCTGCAGCACACGGACACAGGTGGGCATTAGGTGTAAATTAGCTTCCAGATACCTTTCTCTCTCCAAAAAACCATAGGACTATAACAAAAATCGTTTACCCCACCTCCTCTCCTGCAGGAACGTCCTGAGGAGGCTGATGTTGCAGCCCCAGCAGAGGAAGGAGGACATCCTTTCTTTGGAGGAGATCCTGGCTGAAGGAGTGGAGGAGGAGGAGGAGGAGGAGGAGGAAGAGGAGGAGGCTAAAGCTCAGAAAAAGTCATCCACTCCTAAGGCTTCTGCAGCCGGTCCTCAGAGTCCCGTTCCCAGGCTGTGTAAGACCAGGATGAAAGCTCTTCAGCAGGCCGCCTACTTCAGCGCTGAGCACGGCTACCTCGATGTAACCATGGAGCTCAGAGCGATGGGTAAACATACTGACATATTGTAAGAGAATCTAAACTAGTTTGTTGAATACTTGGCTCCAGTGCAAGAAGGATCAATAATATCTATAATAATTCCCTGTTATACTGTGTGTATACTAAAATACATGTGGCTCCAACACTGTGGAACGCTCTTCCTATCGACGTACCATCTGCAGTCTCTGTTGACGCCTTTAAAAAGCAACTGAAGACTCATTTATTCAAACTGGTCTTCGTCTCCCCTCGTGCCGTCTAGTGTTTGTAATTTTGTGTGTTTTTAAGTAAAGTTTTAAGGTCTCTTCTTGCTTATGTTTTATTGTTTTTTAGTATTATTTGTACTGTTTTTATGATCTTATTTTTACCCTTGTGAAGCACTTAGTGACCTTGCTCTGTGAAAGGTGCTATATTAAATAAACTTTACTCTTTACTTACTTACTAAGACCTCAGAATACAGCTTGTGTTTTGTTCTAACATTCTTCCTCTTCTCTCCAGGTGTTCCATGGAGGCTCCATGTGTGGTTGGAGACTCTCCAGAGAGCCCAGCAGCTGTCCAGGGACGAGGTAACCGTCTCCCTCCTCACAGAGTTCCCCTCCATCAAGATGGGAGACTACAGCCAGGAGCTCGTCTCCGTGGGCGTACCGCTCATGTTCAGCATGCTGGTAACCAGCAAGGTACGGCTGGAACTGAAGACCTTTATCTTTATCTTGTTTGCATTGTGTTGTTATGAAGGTCTCTTCCCGTCAATAGCAATGTTTACACGCAGCCTGGGAATCCACAGGACTGATTGAGCCACACTTCAAATGAAACCATGTCATAGAAACACCTCTGTCACACTATAATAACTTATATATTGAAGACCTGTTAAATTAGGGCACTTGTGTGATCTACCTGTGAACCTCACGTTGTCATCTTTTGTCTCTGTAGGATTATGTGATAACCAAGAGGCTGGCCTCCGTGTTTTCCCATTGCTATGGTCACCCTGTTCCTGCTATTCCACCCATGGATGTCACTCTGTCTACACAGCTAGGTAGCATAAACTCTGTCGGTTCATTGACTTTAAGCTAGCTGCGTGTCACGTTGTGGGCTCAGAATGGTAGATATCAACATCCAGATACCGGGCGGTAATATGGGTATTTTCACTGACCGGTTTGTCTCTCTACTCAGATGTTCGTTTCCTGAACAATAAGGAGATGTCGGATGTGACGTTCTTGGTGGAAGGACGTCCGTTCTTCGCTCACAGAGTGCTACTGATGTCGGCCTCTGAGAGGTGTGTCCTCTTAACTGTTCTCTGAATGTATATATGCTCACTTTACTGTGAGTGAAAACACGTCGAGCGTCGTTCTGAGGGTAACTCTCAAAGACGCCTAGTTGTCACGTACATCTACGTCAGTGTGAGTGAACCTTCTGATGTTTCAGGTTTCGCTGCCTCCTGAGTGATTCCCCGAACCACAGCATCATCCACATCAGTCACATGACCTACAGGACATTCCAGGTGGGACCTCAGACTGTACTGGCAGAGTCTCCCTTTATGTTCTGTCCTTTGGCCTGGGTGATGTCAAAGGCACGATCTGCGATTAGTGCTGCCCTGTTGTGGCTGAGCGAGGAATTACAACAACATTGTTTTTTAGTTGTTTTTTTTAGTTTGCACGTCGCTTCAGTCAGCGTCGGCCATCTTTCGCTCAGCGAGTTCCCCGATTTGTTTTGTTACGTGAAATGCTTCCCAACAGCCACATCACAATGTGAGCGTTCAAAACAAATCGCGGATCGTGCCTTTAGACCCAATAAATTAACCATCGCAGGACGGCTGCTTTTGCTTCTTCGCTTGTGAGCTTCTGATGCTAAAGTCTCGCTGTGTACCTTCCTCTCCAGATGATGATGAAGTCACTGTACTGTGGAGGGACCGAGGGAGTCAGCGTGTCGTACTCTGACGCCATGGAGGTAACATCATTTACCTTGTTGTTTTGCCAGTATAACATCAGGGAGAGTCTTCTATAGTTCATGTAAATAGCTACTGACTGCTCAGATTGACTGAAATATATTCTCTTGTGATTGTATCGTAGCTACTTCCTGTGGCCAGTTTCTTTCAACTAAAGGGACTGGAAAGGTGTTGTGAGATCCGGCTGTCACAAAGTCTGAGTCTGAACAACGCTGTTAACATCTACCAGATTGCTAAGGTAAGAGACAAGAAACTGATATGAGCCAAATAGCAGTGAAGCTCTGATTCAACACTCACAGTTCACACATGTTCACTTTTGAAGCCATCTAAGTGTCTCAACACATCAGTTAAAATACTGGAAAGCATATTCATCTATGTTGTTTTGACCTTGTAGCTTATGTCAATAATGCGTTATAAATGTTATGTTATCGTGTGTGTTCATGCAGCAGCAAGACGCCTCAGAACTGAGGAGGTTCTGTGAAGGATTCTTCCTTCAGAACATGGAGCAGCTTCTAGACAGAGAGGACTTCCATCGTCTGCTTCTAGGAGGGGTCAGCCAGGACCTCCTCTCCCCGGGGACGGACGTCCACAGCGGGCCGAGGCGGGACCAACCCTCACCTGTCCTCCTGAAGGACCTCGAGGTCACCCTGATCCACAGACTCTTTTCGCTCTACTCCAGTTGTAGAGAGTAAAACCCAAACAAAGCCATCACCTTGACGATCACACCAAACTGAAGTTGGTATTAAAAGACCATGAACACAGCGGAAACTAGCCATATAAAGTAGTTCCACATTATTGTTAGTGAAGTCACGTTAGCGTAGCTGAAGTATATGTTTTGCAAGCCATTTTAGACACATTCTCAGGCATCGCATGTAGACAATTAACGCTGTAAAATATGTACATAATATTTTGTGAATAAACGTCTTACGAAGCTATTCTGCGTCTAAGCGATCCTTACAGACGTCTCAACACGGGTCCAAAGTCAACAGATTTATTTCCTTTAGCACTGAAGTTGTTCACAGTAACATCACAAGGGAATACATTGCCAGTGGTTATTCTGCTCAGTACCAGCGCTCCCTGCTCCAAGTCCGTTCCGTGTGCTCTGGATTCCCACAGTAGAAAAAGAGGAAAGCGAACGATGATAGGTATTGCTTTATTTTTCTCTCGACACCCGATCCCTACCGGACCAGGGTCCGACTGAGCGACCCGCTCGCCCGGGTCCCTCTTTGAGAGAGTGAATAAGGAGGATGCGTCGCGCGGCTAACCGGACGTGCGCCGTAAATCCAAGGAGAAGGAGAAGGGGGGGGG
>OMKK01013653.1:2229-13972 GCA_900302305.1 Polymixia japonica | reverse complement strand
GGGACACGGCGTATCACATCGCACAATATTGCCTTATACCATGCTATCACATGAAGGGGGCACAGGCCACCCTGGAGATTTGATTGGTACCCCGGGTGCCACCCAAAAATCCTAGTCTATGATTGGCCATCAACCAGGTCAAAGGCAGGACTTTTCTTGATGTGCTCGGTGGTTCAATCAAATCAGCAGGGGAGTCGGGAGTGACTGTCTTAAGAAATGTAAGTACACGTTTTGATATAGCCAAGAAACAGCCATTCTATATGTGTAATTGGTTGTTAGCATGTCAGTTAGTTTACAACACTATTGCTCTTGCTAGCAAGCAACGTTACCTATCTATCTATCTATCTATCTATCTATCTATCTATCTATCTATCTATCTATCTATCTATCTATCTATCTATCTATCTATCTATCTATCTACGATTATAGATAGCTAGATAACTAGATATAGATTGAAGCCAGGAATCTAGCTTGGAGCACTGGCGGTTGGGGTGTCAAGCATGTGTGTTTTAGCGGTTCCGAAAAAGGCCTCACCACCCCAGTCGCCACCCCAGTTTTGGACAATCTCATTCAAAAATATAGATAAGAAAAGCTGTGGCTGGTCGGAAATTTCTAAGAGCGAAACTCAGACGTCTGAGTTGCGAGTGAACGCGGCAAGAGAAGACGCTCCCCGTAGACTCCTAGGTTGTACCCCTCCTAGCTTGGAGCATATTTGCATTGTATAACATAAATCCATCATTAATCATACCCTGAAGAAGACTGTGAGTTGAAACGCGTAGGCGCTGAGCCCACTTATTGAAGGCTTTTTCAATTTTGCAAAGCAATGTGCCTTGGTATTTTTTTTAGTTATGACTTATTGATCACAAAGCACAACTCTAACCTTCTCTTCTCTCTTCTTTAGTCTTATAAATTAATCAGTATCATAAATTAATCAGCATCACGTGACATTATACTGTATCTATCAACATAGCAAAGCTTAACATCATGAAACGCACGGCCCTCAGTTTCAGAAACGACAGCCAATGAGAGCGGAGCAGCGGCAGGTTCCTCATCTGTTACCTTCTTCTTCTTCATCGTTTGGGCTAGTTGTTGATCCTCTCGCCCCAGGTCCCGGTCCCGATCTGTTACCGAGGACGTGGGACAAGGTGAGCTCGTGAAGTGGCTACTAAAACTTATTACAAGCAATCATTTGACATCGAGGTGTCGCTCGCGGACCTCGCGGTCTGACGCACACCCTATCTTGCACTTCTACCTAGCTAAGTTATGTTTCTTTACTGCAAGTACAAAAATAAATAAAAAGAAATTACTAAACAATTTGTATGAGTGTGTGTAGGCCTATGTGTTTGTCTTTGGTGTGCGGTGACGACGCCGCCGCCAAACGGGCCCCCCCAAAAAAGCTGCCACCCCTTGAAATCTCCATGCCACTCTCTTGCCAACCCAGGAGTATTTCTGTAGATCCGCCCCTGGCTTGGAGCATATTTGCATTATATAACATAAATTAATCAGTATCATAAATTAATCAGAATCATAGCTACAATGTCATATGACATGTCTATCAACATCACCTAGCAAACCTTAACAACATGAAACACATGGCGTGCGGTGCCGGTACCCAACAAGACTCCCCTTCCCACCATTGAACGAATCAGTGCTGCACTTGGGCCACCCCAGTCAAAAAAAAGTCTAGAATCAGTTGCCTACATTGACAGATCTAATGTAAAATTTACAGTGGCCACATGGGAGCCAGAGCACAATGTGAAAAGACGCAGGGCCCTAGACGGAGAATTTCCCTCCTTCACTTCCCTTTTGCATAGGATGGTGGCACCAAAGTTCTGAAATAATCTGGACTCCCTTTAGTTGTTCACTCTGGGGCACAGCAGCCGAGCCAAAGAATATAATAGGGAGGTTGCACTTCTTCACGTGTTGAATATATTAGTCAGGTCTGGAGGAGGGACGTCCATCTCGGAGCCTGCGGTGTTGGGTTTCATTCAGCGTGCTTTACAGCAGCGAGTGCGTGTGTGCGTATGTGCGTGTATGCGTGCGTGCGTGTGTGTGTGTGTGTGCGAGCAGACAGACGGTGGATGCTGTCCGCGGTGCCGATAAGTTGATCGCGTCCATTCGGAGGAGGACGTCAGAGAAGCCACCGAAGGCGCAAGTTGTTAAACTTTACTTTTTTTTTTCCAGACGTCGTCTGACAACACAGTGAAGACTGCAGGAGGGATTTTTGCAGGAACAAGACTGAATAGTCGAAAGGGGGATTGGGAAGGGATCGGAAAAGCATTGGAAAGGATATCTCTCTTTTTTTTTTTTCCCCCCCCTGACATGGATATTATTTATGACTGTCATCACACTTTTGATTTGCACTCCAGAAGGGAATAATACGAAGAATTTTGATATCTGCGGCTCGACTTGTCTTAAAAACACAAAAAAGGAACAAATGAATGTAAGTATCCATCACATCGGGTCAGATGCTATATCTCTCACTCCATCAGTAACTTGATGCGATGAAGCTTTCCATCAATGCAAGTTATCCATCGAAAAGCTTAATTAGCCTATTTCCCTATTCCTGTGTCTATTGGTCACACTTTACAACTTTTTGAAATACATACAGAGACATTCAGTCTTTCCCTCTCTCTCTCTCTCTCTCTCTCTCACACACACACACACACGCACAGACACAAAATCACTGGGACTTCAAAGAAAAAGATTTTCAAAAAATCAACGTTGCACTTGGCCACATCTGGTGGCAATGATCCTTAGGTCTTTATTCTGAGTATGCCACATAGAGGTGAAGTACAGAACTATGCAACGCACACAAATGTCAATGACTCCTGCTGGCTCATTCTTCCATTGCCTTCAGTGGAAGATGCTTTCTGGCACAGTCAGGATACACAATGCAACGTTGACTAACGATGTGGGCTGCCCATATTTTTCTAGACCGCTCTCTAGTCTCTTGGAGGCGAAGGATTAGATATCAACGACGCACGTAGAGTTTTGTTGTCTTCAATATGATCACTTGAGAAAAAGGACACCGCCACGCAAAAAAACAACAACAACAACAACACATTTATTTATTATTGTTTCTAACGTTTTCCCTGTATTTTGAAGTTGGATCAACGAAAATAGGATAGCTTTGACGCGCAGTCAAATATTTTACTTGGATGTCAACTCACACCTTCATTATGGGCCCCAAAACATTCCTCTCAAATTGGTTAATCTTTGGAATTCCATTGTGTCTCCGCCGGGTAGGGCTGCGCCTTTGTGCCAGAATTCACTGTTCCTCCTTCATACCAAACGATTGCCCACACGTTGGGATAGTTAATTTTTATTATGGTGGCAGGCTTCGGTTCATTGACCGTGAATGTGTTCCTTTACTTAACGTGATGAATGAATGCAGACACCACTGGGTTCCATCCCCACACAGTTTAGGTCTTAAGCGTGATGGTTGCCATGGACAGCTTCCCAACAGTCTTGACTTTAGACAGAGCAAAGATTTTAAGCTCCTCCTTCTCTTTTTCTCTCCACCCATTCATCATTTTAAACCCAATGTGGGAGTTATCGTTTGCTTTCATTTCTTTTATGGCCGCATTTGTGCGCCACGCCTACATTTGTTGCCTACATGTTTAGTTACATTTGTTGTATTTGGAGCACATAGTGGGATTTTTCTATAACGGGAAGATGATTTCCCACATAACATACGTGCAGGCCGTATCAGCAAGGCTCCTCGTTGAAGTGTTTTTTTTTTTTTAACACAAGCATGGATTGACACATGATTTAGAATCCAGATTTATCCTGCATGTCATATTACAGTTTCTGGCTGTGCAAAAAAAATGTATAATTTACCAAGAAAACAAAAAAGTAAATTATACAAAGTTGATGGATGAAACCATGGTCTGGTTCTCTGGAGCTTTTATGACAGTCCAAGGACTATTTCATAAACCCTTGGCCCAGCATATGATGAAGTAATCATTTGCCTAGTCTTGTCTTTGTAGCTTGCATATGCTGTTGATGAAGCTAGTGGTTCAGACTCATAAAAATGCTGAACACTACAGGGTTCAAAGCAAACACACAGCTTACATGTTGCCTGCAAGAAACACCACCCAAAAAGTCTCCTGATGTCACTGCAGCTCCTAATTTTGTCCAGCCGAACTTTGGCTTGAGCGATCTCCTTGTCATCGTCATCGGTGAAAAATCAAGTCACTCGCTGTGGAGTTTGTGGTCTCTAGACCCTCGACACTGGCCATTGAAACCCTTATGTCAGGGGGCCATGGTCTATTGAGTCTGCTTTCTAATAAGGGACCAGAGACGGGCTAATTAAAACAACATTGATGCTGAAACGTCTTCGGAAAACCTTCGAGTTTTGAAAAAAGTAATAACATCACATTTTCTGCTCTGTTTAGGAGAGTGCGCGCTGGTGCACCTAATAAGTATAACTTTGACCTCAGTTGTAGCTGTGCTGTCAAAACATTCCTTTCCTTTTGTTACTGTAACCTGACGCACATGTGTTTTCAATGATGCAACCGCTAGTAGGCCAACGCAATATCTGACGGTGTCCTCTTCAAAGTCAGAAGGTGTGTGTGATTTTTAAAATTTTTTTTTATCCAGAACATCTTACACAAACAGCCGAACTTAACCCATGCTGCTCATGGGATGGGAAAGAAATTATTCTCCACCAGCTCACTATGAAAAAGGAGATGGTGTGTTTTCCCAATACTGTGTTTGTTATGGCCTGGCAATGCACGCACATCTGAGGTTTGTGATGGCTTTTCCTGGCCCTGTACATGCCCAGGGATTGAAGCTCCAAACTCTTAATGCAGGGCACAGAAATGCAGCACTTATGAGAGGCAGCAGTCAGCCAAATATTTAGAACTTCTATTTTGCTTTGTGCTATGCCTGTCATCTTCATGTCCAGTCAGTCTGCAATTCAATCTGTGGTTTCCATTAGTGAGTCTCAGGCACCCTGGCATGTTCTCTGCTGTGAGTGACTGAGTCGCTCCAAAACTCAGAAGTTTTATTTGAATTAGCTGGAATCATGACATGGAATTTGAAACTCATTTTCAGGGTCCGTGTTCAAACTGGCCAAGCTAATCACTAGCTATGGTTACATTGTGCACCACTACAGCCCAGACTTTCCCTCTTGACCTGCTGGTGGTAAAAATGGTTTGGAAGGATAAATATGTTTTCGTTAAAATAATGATATTGATGTATAGCAAAGTAATTTCTCCTGTAGCACATTTTTCCTGTAACACAAGAAATGATTCAAAAGGTTTAAAATCATATTGCTTATGGAACGTTCCACCTGCATTAGAAATTTTAATCACTACCGGACATCTAAATAGCTCATTCACATGAGACATCTCAGTCACAGTGTTTGACTGTAACTTGACATTATCAAATAATTAATAGATTACACCGACTTTCCAGGAAATTCGCTCTTCGGAGAACTTAGCGGTTATGTTATGAGAACACAGACACCAAAACCTTCCATGGTATCTCTGGTAAAATGTTTGCTAACACTAGGAGATTGGTAAAATAACACATAAATTCGTACTTTTACCATATACAAGCTCTCTTCCAGCCTTTAGTTTACACTGGAAGCCAGCGTGTTAGTGAAGTACGTCCAAGGAGTATATTCCATTTCGTGAGATATTGACCTTATTTCACCAATCTCCTGAATAATCATGCCAGGTTGAGCCGTGCGTCATTAAAAACAGCGAAACATTGAGGTTTACAGAGTTATCGTTTGATCATTTTTGGGATACTGCCAGTCCTGTATGATGCTGAAGTGTTACCGGGGCAACCAGTCTACCTGGATACATGGACGGTTCTGGTGTATGTATTCTCTTCAAGTTGTCCAAAAGGCAAGTTTCCAAGAAAGTCGGTGGAATTCTTTAATAATCACTTAATAGTATGAAGGGAAATCACTAATGAAATAACCTGGTTTGACTATCTTTAATCTGCGGCGAATCTGCTGTAAGAGTTATAACTTTTTGACTCTATTCTCTATTTTTGACTTTATTCAGATTGTTTAAGTTTTCCCCATTTCAAATATGTAAGAACTTTGCCACCCAACTGTGTAATGAAAGTACTGCTTAAGAGAAAAAGTCATTTATTCTGACGCATAGTGTATCTTAGAATTTACCAAACTGAAGGAACTCATCCTGACAGCTGTGCAACAAAGACAATACTACGTCCCAGAAAGAAAAAAAAAAAAAAAAAAAAAAAACCCAAAAAAAAAAAAAAAAAAAAAAAAAAAAACCCAGCAAGCACAAAATAAATAAATAAATAAACTTTCCCCTATGATGTAAAATGAAAGGCTGGGGTACCTTGCCAAACATGAACTAGACTGCAGCGGGTCATACTCCGCTGTCCTGGTGTTCTCACTGTTCATTCCTGCCAAGCATTTGACTGCTGATTCCAGTCATGCTTGCAAAGCACTCAGAATGATCCCACTGAATTCAAACAGTGCTTTCATTCTGCATATAAATCCTACGAGCTCTGGATCTAGTCGGTTGACTTAGTTAGAGGATTCCGTGGAAACTAGGTCAGTGCTATCCTTATTGCTGACAATTAAGTATACATATTGTGTCAAACGTCTACATGATTATTTGGGAAAATAACCCCGGTAAGGATTTTGGGACATGAAAAAAAGTTTTACGTGTTTAAAGGTCTCTGTTAAAAATGCATGGGGGTTTGGTCCCCAGTGGTTACAACATCTTAACAAAGCTCTTCACAAATGAACAACAGACAAGACTCATCATAATGTGGGACAGTGATGTAAGGAGAACACAACTGAGTCCAACCCACAATGGAATTGGCTTACTAAACTTCACAGTTTTCAACCATCAACAGCTCTACTGTACTCGGGGAAGGGCAATCCCTTTTTCGAGATTGCTTTTCCCTGAATCCCTAAGCTACTCTGTATTCCCTTTTGGTACGTTTTAAAGTTCCAGCAACGGCATAACTAAGTTGTTCCCTTTTATATCCTGGCTTCACAAAAAATCATTTTAGCTACTCTCTGTTGTGTGTGTGTGTGTGTGTGTATGTGTGTGTGAGAGACAGCGTTGTACCACTACCGATACATTTAATTGAGAATTTGATGTAAGTGAACAAGCTATTGTTGCAGCCATAAAGCACAGAACTTTCACTTGAGTTAGTGTCTTTTATAACTGTGTAGTGTGTGATTTTTTTTTTTTTAAATCTTTATGTCCTGCCTAACCTGGCATTGTGCAATTAGTCTACCCAGCTGTGTCTGCTATAACCATTAGGCTGCTCTGCTCTGCTGGCTGGTTGAACCTGAGTGGTCCAGTGCATTATTTCAATTGTGGCATTTAAAACAAAGACTCCAGCTTTGAAAAGTTATCCTTCGTGCTTTTGAGAAAAGCTCTTATTAAGTGCGTGTCCAGCGTTGCAGTTAAGTTTACGATTACCGAGCTTTCAAATTTGAAGCGCTCTCCATCTTGTGCATTACGGATGTACTTTATGCTGAGGATATTTAATGATTAATTAGTATTGCTTATCTTTATGCTCTTTGGCTTTACTTTGGTCCCTCTGAAAGTAATTAAAATTCATAAATGATACAGCAAAATGACCCAATTGACCCAGTATTTTGATAGTACCCCACCATAACTTACAAAGAGTAAAATAATGTAGAAATATCAAGGCTGAAGATGATTCTGTGTTTTTGAACGTGCTATCTCCAAAGAAGCGACATTGTTCAAGGTTTCACCACTCATACTAACTAATTTGTGACTGTAAAAGTTAGCATCTTCAGTGTTGCGGGCTCAGAACCGTGGCAGACTGAAATTAGCCTTGGAATCCCGTATGCCTATGGCCAGCTTCCAGCAGACCTCAATTACAATGCAACAGAGCCAGAAAAAGAGAGAGAAGTAGACTGCATGGAGCCCTGCAACTCTGCTGTGCTACTCTGTTCTAGTCTGTCACTCAAACACACTGTCACCACCGTGGCCCAGGCAGATCTCCACACAGCGTTCAGGGACACTCAAGACATAGTAAGCACATACATATGCGTGCACGCATACATACACGTGTGCACGCGCACACGCACAAATGCACGCACGCGCACGCACACACACACACACACACACACACACGTTTGGTGAATGTTTCTTTGCAGGAATCAGTTGAGCCACTAGGGGGAGCCTTGCAGAGAGCTCACCAGAAACTCAATTGCCAAAATGTAATGAATGCACCTTTATTCGTTAAAAAAAAAAGTAAAATTTAATTCACTTTTCAAATTAGAGAAAATACTTATGGAAATGACTTAATAAGACAGACGAACCACAGACAAATGGAAACACCTCTCCTTTTATAATGAATTAGACACAATCTATTTTATTTTGTGTGCCAGACTGTGGTTTTGGATCATTGTGCAGATGGTGACTAACTTGTTCAACAATTCCCACATTGCTCCACAATGTCTCTCATACTAAATTACACATCCTCTGCAGTGGAGTCGGTCCCTCGCCAAACCAAAGCTAGACAAAGTCTATTGTTCATGAAGAGCACCCCGAACACCCTCGCCAGTTGAAGATATGCATATTAAATGTTTTCGCCATTTGTTTCACACGCAAACTCTTACACGCTCAAAACTCACACGCTCAAAACACACACGCTCAAAAAAAATTCTCACAGGTAAGTAGAAATGTGTGCTCGGGGGAGCATCAAATGTCATAAGTTGTCTTTGCGTTGGCCTTTGGTTCATTGGCTTTCTCCGTAAGAGCTGAAACCCTGTGTGGTAGCGCACATCAGTATTCTGTCAGTCCAGCATCTCTGTTCCTCCCAGGTCCGTGCACCCAGATGCCAGAGGGTACTGTTACAGGGTGTTACACAGGAGGGTGACCGGCAAAGTGTAACCTGTGTCGTTCTAATCAGAATTGAATGGAGAGACCGTTAAGACTCTGAGTATGCAGGGCCCTGTGGTTTTGACATTGCTTCAGCCAAGTGAGTGTTTTCTGGTATGCCAAAAGAACAAGGTGTTGACTTATTAGGTGAAAGAAATGTAGGAAAATGTTATGTGCAAGACCTATTGTAAGCTATGCACTGTGGTTGGGAACAGAGCCCGTAAAGAACATATGGAAAAGTCTTTAAGGCATTGACTTATTTTTCCAAAACTAACTCACTGTATTATGCACCAAAATCACAACGTCTCCATGTGTCTGATGTTGTCAGGTTTTGATATTGCTCAGCACTTTTAACACACGCTTTTCCCTCCTTGTGTTTCTTTAGGTGTAAAGAGAAGCAGCCAAAATGAAGACAGCGGCCAAGGGTTTGGGGAAGTCTATAATGGACCCGTTGCACCGCGACGGTTGCTGGAACAGAAGGATAGTGCTGATGGTGTATATGGCCTTGGAGCTCATAACGGCTCATTCGTCCATGGTGATGGGCACCCTCGAGCTACAGCTGGACGAGGAACAGCCGGCGGGCACGATTGTGGGCGACATCAGTGCCGGGCTGCCCCCTGGCATCACGGCATCCCTGTACTTCATCTCAGACCACGAGGGCACGGGCGTGGGAACCGACCTCGACATAGACGAGAGCACGGGCATCATTAAAACAGCCAAAGTTCTAGACAGGGAGCTAAGGGACAGATACAACTTCATTGCAGTCACCATGACAGGGGTGACGGTGGAGGTGACCATCAATGTGAACGACATAAATGACCACGCCCCGGCGTTTCCTAAAAAACGGGCCACGTTTAAAATCCCGGAACAGACGGCCATGGGCACCAGGTTTCCCCTGGAGCCGGCTGTGGATGCTGACAAAGACCAGCTGACCACCCAGGGTTACCTTATCAAGGACGGTAACGTTGGCCAGGCCTTCACTTTGGAGACCAGGAGGGGTAGCAATGAGGTTCTCTATCTGGACCTGGTGGTCAATGCCGTTCTAGACAGAGAGAAAAGATCCACCTACACTTTATCTTTGGAGGCCTTTGACGGCGGGTCTCCGAAGAGGACAGATCAGATGACATTAGATATTACTGTGCAGGACATTAATGACAACGCTCCTGTTTTCAACCAGAGCCGCTACCATGCCATAATATCTGAGAGCCTTCCACCCGGAAGCAACATCCTTCAGGTGTTTGCCACCGATGCTGATGAGGGAGACAACGGGCTGGTACTGTATGAGATCAACAGGAGACAGAGTGACCCAGACCGCTACTTCGTCATTGACTCTCGCACCGGCATCATCACTCTCAACAAGCCCTTGGACTTTGAGATGAGAAGAGTCCACGAGCTGGTGATCCAGGCCCAAGACAATGCCACCCAGCCGGAGATCACCAACGCCTTCGCCACCATCCATGTCAGAGACTACAACGACAACCAGCCAACCATGACCATCATCTTCCTCAGTGAGGACGGCTCTCCCCGCATCTCAGAGGGGGCGCAGCCGGGCCAGTATGTGGCCCGGATCTCAGTCACCGACCCAGACTACGGAGAGTACGCCAATGTCAACGTATCTCTGGAGGGAGGCGATGGGAAGTTCGCCTTGACCACCAAGGACAATATTATCTACCTGATGTGTGTGGACCAAATCCTAGACCGGGAGGAGAGGGACACCTATGAGCTGAGAGTGATGGCTACCGACTCAGGCACGCCTCCTCTCAGGGCAGAATCCTCCTTTACCATCCAGGTGACCGACGTCAACGACAACCCGCCTCTGTTTGACCAACCGGTGTACAGACAGGTCATCCCGGAGGTGGTGTTTCCGGGGAGCTTCGTGCTGCAGGTGACAGCCCGAGACAAAGACCAGGGGCCCAACGGGGACATCAGCTACAGCATCTTGCAGGATCGAGGGACTCACCCGGACTGGTTCAGTATAGACGCTGTAACGGGGATTATCACGACTCTGTCCCAGCTGGATTACGAAAAGGACCCCGAGCCCAGTGTGACGGTGGTGGCCACGGACGGAGGGAAACCGCCCCTGTCCTCCACAGCAGTGGTGAACATCGTACTACAGGATATAAATGACAACGAGCCAGTTTTTGAAAGGAACTTCTACAATGTTTCCATCAAGGAGAACATGGCTGCCGGGACGTGCATTCTTGAGGTAGGACGTTTTCTCTTAAGTTTTCGTTTTTATCACGTTGGAAATTTATGAATTCTAATATTTATGTGATATAAGAGTTTGAACTCATCTTCAGGAAACTATGAAGACCCTAGCAAATGAAAATTTATTACACTAATAGAAGAGAAATTTGTTTTTTGCTGTTTTCTCTCATTCTGGTATCAGTATCAGGAGTCATTTTTTTTAATGGTAAAGCTGTTTAAATTGGACGGCCTTCGTGAGGACATCACCTGCAGTTTTTAGGCCAAGATGATCTCTTTTTTTGGCTGTCCTCCCCTTCACCTCTCAAAGGTTTCCAGGGTAACAGAGGCAGTGTAAAGTCTTCTGTCGGCCCAGGCACAAAAGGGGTTTTCACATATTCACAGGCAGAGACAAATTCAGGGCTTTATCTAAAGAAATAGATGTCACTTCAGACAACAAAAGGCACCTTAATTAGGCTAGTTGAGCGTGAGAAAAAGTGCCCATAGACGACAAGAAGAATAAAAGTTCAGACAAATTACAGCACCCCCCCAAACCTTGCTGGATCAGTCTGTAGTCTTGTTTCATTAAAACACATTGTTGTCTCAAGTTGTTTTTGGCCGTCTTGAGAGAAAAAGACGGCTTGTTTTTATTTTCTGATCCGAAGCAGTTGTCTTCTCCGGTCAGTTGCGGCGGC
>OMKK01013641.1:12493-25858 GCA_900302305.1 Polymixia japonica | reverse complement strand
GTCATTGTCGGAGATGAGACCCAGGATGGTGGTGTCGTCTGCGAACTTCAAGATGACGTTGGGGCTGCGTGTGGCCATGCAGTCGTATGTAGACAGGGCATACAGGAGGGGACTGAGTACGCAGCCCTGAGGGGCTCCGGTGCTCAAGGTTAGTGCAGAGGAGGTGAGGCTGCTCATTCTGACCACCTGGGGTCTGCCAGTCAGGAAGTCCAGGATTCAGTTACAGAGGGAGGTGTTGAGACCCAGGATCCTGAGCTTGGGGACAAGCTTGGCGGGCACAATTGTGTTGAATGCTGAGCTGTAGTCTATGAACAGCATCCTCACATATGTGTTGCCTTTGTCCAGGTGGGAGAGGGCATCGTCTGTGGATCTGTTGGGTCGGTATGCAAATTGGAGGGGGTCCAGGGTGTCAGGAAGGGTGGAGCAGATGTGAGTTCTGACTAGCCGCTCGAAGCATTTCATGATGGTGGAGGTCAGTGCCACAGGGCGGTCGTCATTCAAGCAGGTGATGGTGGGTTTCTTGGGAACGGGGACTATGGTGGTGTGTTTGAAGCAGGAGGGGACAGCAGACTGGTTCAGGGAGAGGTTGAATACGGAGGTGAATACCTCCGCTAGCTGGTCGGCGCACGCTCTGAGGACACGGCCTGGAATGCCATCTGGCCCTGGTGACTTCCGAGGGTTTACTCTTTTAAAAGCTCTCCTCGCGTCAGCCGTTAGGGTCAGGGTGCAGTCGTCCTGGTCCTCAGATAGCCTCACAGGAGGGATAGTGTTGCTCACCTCAAACCTCGCGTAGAAGGTGTTGAGCTTGTCAGGTAGGGAGGCGGCAGGCTGGGCGTCGCTGCTATTTCTCCCCTTGTAGTCTGTGATGGAGCGCAGTCCCCTCCACATGTCTGGGGTCGGAGCTGTGGTAGCTAGACTCCAACTTGTCCCTGTAGGCTTTTTTGGCATCTCTGATGGCTTTCCGTAGGTCGTATCTGGACTTCCTCAAGGTCTCCAGGTCCCCCGAGCTATAGGCAGAGGAGTGTGCATCGAGCTTAGCACGGACATCACCATTAACCCAGGGCTTTTGGTTGGGGTAAGTCCTGACATTGGCCTTTGGCACGACATCATCAATGCACTTGGTGATGTAGGCTGAGACAGAGTCTGTGTACTCATCGATGTCCCCATCAGCTGCAACACAGAACATCTGCCAGTCTGTGGTTTCAAAACAGTCCTGGAGAGTGGCAATGGATTCCTCACTCCAGCGCTGGACTGCTTGAACATCCGTTTTTTCCTGTTTTAGGCGTTGTCTGTAGGTTGGGAGGAGAAGGATAGAGGTGTGATCCGCCTTACCAAAGGCAGGGCGGGGGAGGGGTTTGTAGCTGTTCCGCAGTTGGGAGTAACAATGGTCAAGAGTCTGATCACCACGGGTAGGAAAGTTAATGTGCTGATGGTATTTAGGCAAAACTTTCCTCATGTTAGCCCTATTGAAGTCGCCAACAACAATAAAAGCTGCCTCAGGGTGAGCATTCTCTAGTCCATTAATTACACCCTGAAGGTCCTCTAGCGCACGCGTCTTATCCGCCTGCGGGGGGGGATGTTACAGTATCTCATCTGAGATCTGCACAGGATACCGGCACATTTGCCTCTTTTCTTTCTCTGACGCCGTGTTAGTAAACAACACGGTGGCAGGACGAAGGAATCTCTGCACGTACTCCGGTGAGTTGAGAAAAAGTCTGTGTCCAGTGAAGACCGAACTTCCAAAAGTGCTTGCCAGTCATACTGGATGAGCGACAGTGCAATATGTGCAAAAGTAATAACAATAATAACAATATAGGTAATAAACAACAAAAAACTATGTGAGGACGGACTCAATGATGGCCGTGTAGAACTGGACCACCATTTTCTGCGGCAGTTTGAATTTCTTCAGCTTCTCACCCCACCAGAGGTCCTTTGAGATTATTGTCCCCAGGAATCTGAATGACTCTATGGTGTTAACTGGGGAGTCACACATGATGAGGGGGGTGGTTTCTCCTAAAGTCTACTACCATCTCTACCATTTTGTGAGCATTCAACTCTAAGTTGTTCTGGCTGCACCAGGAACCCAGGTGGTGAACTTCCCTTCTATAGGCAGACTCATCCCCATTGGAGATTAATCCAATAACAGTTGTTTCATCCACAAACTTTGTTTGACGGAAGGGTGGCTTGAGTCGGGGGAGTCTGGGTGCTGGAGGATGAGGTGGAGTCCCATGTTGACAGATTCAGATTCAGATTCCTTTATTTGCCATTTGTGTGTACACATAGGAATTTGATTTGGCAATTCACGTGTGAGTATTCAAATTATATTTTTTTTTCACAAGTAAACAATAAATAAGTACCAACATAACAAAGACACATGTCAACACAGTGCAGGGGTGATACATTTGTTGATAAAGTGCAGTTAGGGATCAATAGTGCAACCTGTTGGCTCTGTAGGCGAACTACAGTGGGTCAAGGAGGGGGTTGGTGATGGCCTTGAGGTGTGTCAGTCAAGACCAACATCTCTGAGATTTACAGCATCTTATCACATAAGGTTAAATCATCTTTTGATTCTCTAAAATATGTTTGGGGAAGAAGACATTGGAGAGAATATAAGTATGACAATAACTTAGTATGTTTGTATACTGTTACACTGGGGAACAAATACATTCCCTACGAGATCCATGTGGATAAAGCAATTCGCAGAGTTTCTACCTCACAAGAATATTATCTGTATTAGAAACAAAACAGATTTTGGAGGCTCTGGTTCCCATTGATACATTTTATTGGAAATGTGGATTAACTAAGTTTTTAAAATAATGTTTTTTGTCTTTTTGTCTGGTGCTTTTATTATTTATCTGGATTGTACTGTTTATGTCCATTGCACTTTGTTTGTGTTTTGCTTGGAAAAAATTCAGTTGGATCATGACGATTGGAAGTTTTCATCTGAATCCGAGTATAAGCCTACAGACACCTGTTACACCTCCAGTCTGCAAAAAGAATGGCTGTACCTTGTACATCTCAACTTTCTGTGTCCACAGTAAAACATGAGACAACATCAGATGGAAGCGTTTCTGTCAATTTGCAATCCGGTAGATTGCCTTGGCACAATGTTCTAACAGAGACAGCAGGTTAAAAACAAACATCACAAGTAGACTTTACAGTTTTATTTGTTTATCTGACATTTAAGCAATATCACACGAGATGGAGTGCTGTTATATTGCATACAGTATAGGCTAGCATATAGAGGCCTGCAGCCTCATGCCTACGACTGAATCACAGCCATGCTGATATACAGTATAACAGCATGACCTCAAGTGTGATATTGCTTTTATATAACAATTCTACAAACAAGGCTATTTATCAAGTAAGCATAATTTGAGACAACAGATTATGATTTATTTATTTATTATTATTTATTTGGCTCTGACAACAAGAATAGTTCCTTCATGACTTGGCTAACAAAAGTGTTGCCAAGCAACACAAACAATTTCCCGACCGCAGGCTAGCTTTGCTACTTTGTATCATATACATTATCTGCACGTTTCCATTGATTGTGCAACCAGTGAAATATGAGTCTGTTGACTATTGCTTTGCTGGAATGTCTGATTCTGACTCACACGTGGGATTTGGATGTGGATGAACTGAAAGCATTTATTGTGCTTTTATATGTCTGCAGACTAAACTGACTCCCATTCTCCCCCCACCACCTGCCTCTCTCATCCTAGTCATGTGAAGCAGAGCAGAAGAGGGAGAGAAGCAAGTGGAATCAGTCTCCCTTATGTTCTGTTTCTGTTGTGTGTTATGGTATACAGACATCCTTTACAACACTGGGTTTTTAACCAGGTCGCAGGGGAGACACAATTTACAATTTTTATTTCCAGGCTATTGTGTTGGCTAACTCAACAAAACGGACACTGCTTTTTTTTTTTGCTTTTAGACTAGTAGCTTTCACATTTATTTATATTTTAACCACCTTTGATCTGAAGGGACTTGGGATGGCTTTGGAAACATAAAAAAAAAACTAAAATCCTTTTGAGATCAGTTTCAATGTTCCCATCATCCATTTTTTTGGTCCCAATTCAGGGTGTCAGATACTGTTCCTGAGAGGAGAATGTAGAATGTATGGTCAAAGACTGTGTTCACTTGTGTCCTACACACCCTCCCAACTCACCTCTCACACAAACGTTGTTTCTTTTACCCACCTTCCCTTCCTTTCTCTCTCTCTTCCTCCTATCTAGGAGGTGAGGTTGAAGACGGTGTCCCTCTGGTCTTATGTCAACAGTGCCAGTGAGAGCTACCTGAATCCCTTCTACACACCAGAGTCTGGCCGTGTCCTCTACCCTGTGGCCAGCATGCGCCACCTAGAGCTGTGGGTGACTTATTACATCCGCTGGAACCCACGCATACGACAACAGGTAGATCTGCTTGTGTGTGCATGTGTGCGTGTGTGTGTGTAATCCTTGTTTTACTATCTTGTGAGGTTCAACTATTCCCCATAAGACCGAACAGCAGAAAAAGTTGTCACTGACAGTGGAGCTCCACTTTCTAGATAAGTAGTTGTAATTGAATGTTGTAGGGTAAATGCTATTATCATTACCAGTGCACTTTCAGTAAGTCAGTGAAAAACTAGTGTAATATAATTATGGAGGGATGATAGATAAAAACCCCAGGAGCTGTACAATACACCTATTATACACAGTGGGTCTCATTTATCAATCTGCTCGTAAATCTTGTATATTTATGTGAAAATTTCAGTCATCTGAAAAACTCACTCCGGATTCAGTAACACTTCTTTGCACTTGCATGTGTATATTGGTAAATTCCATTCACCCTAAACGACTGGCACGTGCACATTTGCATAAATCTACAGTTATTGTATATATACATCCATTTCAGATTTTGAAAAGGAAACAATAAGGGTGTATGTTCTCATTACAAAGGAAAAGTGTTATTTAACAGCAATCCGTGTATCATTCGTTCTTTCCATTTTCAATTGGCAATCAAAAATCAAAACATGAAAAAGTGACTGGTTATTCTGATCTACGATCGTGGCGGCTAGCAAGCTAACGTTTGTTAGCTCCTTACCAAACTTCCGGGTCACATAAACCCGACCAATTAAATATTAAAATCAAATTCAGTCCTGTGGCCCGTTTTTCCATTTCGTATTTTTGATCTGTGCCTAAAATTGAAATATGAAAAACCAGGCATTCTTTCGTTTTTTGTGTTATAATAAAAAACAAATAAGAAAATAACCAGTCACTTTTTCATGTTTTGATTTTTGATTGCCAATTGAAAATGGAAAGAACAAATGATACACGGATTAACAGCATTTTTATTTATAAACTAAGTACACATGACCAGGTGTAAAATTAGTTTGAACATGGGAACAAATCAGAGGTACTAAAAGTTTGATTAATACCAAATAATGTCCCCCCTTACTAACAATTTACACATAGATTTGTTCTGCTCACGTTTTGTAAATGAGACCCAGTCTTACAGCATTTTACAGTACAATACATCCAACACCATAAAATCAAAAAAAAAAATATTAAAAATATAAGAATTAAGGCAATTTTTAAAAGATGTATTCAAAATGTTTCAAAAGATGTATTCAAAATGTTTCACTACTTAAAGAAGTATGAATAATATATTTTATGAAATGTTTGTGAGTAAAGGGGTGAATACTTCTACTAATTACATTTTTCTGTTATTGGATTTTTATACTTTCACACACATTTATTGAATTTGCACTCCACCTTGATTTAAGAAAAGGATCTTGGATTGATTCATTTTAGGTAGTAACTCTAAAATTAATATTAAAAATATTTTGAGCTGTGAAAAAAGAAAGCCAAAAGGGGTGGACATTTTCAACAACCACTGTATTGAGGGGGGTGGTCTGGTGTGCCAAAATGTACTGATTATCCTTCTGGAGGTATTGTGGGAAAATACCAAAATTCACTGAAGCATAAATAATAATAGAAGGTGCTTACCTGTTGACATCACTGTGCATACCCGCTCTCACCTAGCCTCCATTCATCTAAGATCTAAGCCAGCTCTTTTATATATGTTGTGCCCATCTTATTTTAGACAAGGGATTGTTACATCAGCTGTTGTCTCTTTCTCTTTAATCCCCCTTCTGTCTCCATCTCTCTCCATTTAACTTCCTCCAGCAGTGGGTTCAGCAGAGTTCAGTGGGGCAGCAGTAATGAGATGTCTTTGAGAGAAGTAACAGTAAAGAGAGGAAACTCCACAATACTGGTGTTAATGATTCTCTTTCTCTTTCTCTTTCTGTCTCTGTAGCAGCAGAGTCCAGTGGAGCAACGCTATAAGGAACTGTTAGCCTTGAGGGACGTGTACCTGAAGAAGCTAGAGGAACTACAGCTCTCAGACTCTTCCCCTTCCTCTCACCTGTCTAATAGCTCCCCCCCGAATGCCTCCTCACCTGCCACCTCCACACCCTCGCAGCAGTACACACATCTGCAAACCCCTTTTTAAGTGTTGTGAACATGTGCACACACAAGCAAACACATTTTACACATGCTTAGACTCACACTCTCCTGTCCTCCTCACTCCTCTGAGCTCTCTCACATATACACACACTCACTCACAGGAACATTTGTTTTGTATATAGTCATAATTGTTGATAACAAGGAATAATAATGGTATTTTATAATAGGATAGCTCATAACACCACGGTTATGATGATAATGATCATGATTATTATGCAATATGTCACAGTACAGCCTTGCCACGTCTTTTTTATACTCATATCCTCTTCATACAGTGAAGCCTTAATGATGAGAACACATTACACTCAGTGGGTTTCAGTCAACAACAGATGAAGGCACTATAGAGGTCCCACTTTTTACATGCCTGCTGCACTGCTGGTGTACTGTTGCCCAGCCCCAAGAGGAATTCTTTAGAAAATATTGCAGTACTAATGTGGCATCGTTACAGGGTTTGGGGACTTCTACAATGGCAGCCACTGTATAATTACATATTGCTCTGGAAATCGGGAATTGGTTTTATCAATAATGTGGGACCTTTTGCCTGTCAGGTCAGTTTGAATGAGATTGGCGAAGGCAAAGCATTCTATCTTGAAAGAGTTCTGTCATTGAAATAAGCAAAGTCAATAGCCATTATTTCCCAGCAACAGATACAAATAAAGCCAATAAGCAGAGTTTTGTTTAATATTTTTTGGTAACAAAATTTAGATTTACTGGGCAAAACCTAAATCAGTTGACCCTTGAAATGGTTTGATATCCCTCCATATTTAAGCATGTTTAGATATTAAAGGGGATAACAAGGGGTGTTGGTCAGGCCTGGATCAGTTCTTCTATGCTTTTTAATTTACTTTATTCACTTTTAGTTTAATAAATATAGGCCAAGGATGGACAAAGTCAGCCCAGTATGACTGGGATAGAGCAGCTCTGGCACCTCTCTAGTTAGGACTTACCTGTTCGCTGGCTCCCTCAATAACATTTCTGTAAAACACCCACAATTTACAAGTACAAGGGAAACACAAGTATTCTGTTATGCTGTTGTAGTGGTGCTGCCATGGAGCTGGTCTCCAAACTACAGAGCAGTGGATGTAGAGTGAAACTCACAGTACCACTTCAAGAGGGACAACAAAGTGTCTCCTTTAGGCTAGGTTTTGGACACTAGAATTTATTGTTAGGGTAGTTTGCTGTCAAAATCTGCATCAAAAATTTTGGTTTGCAAAAGGTTTTGCCCAAACCAGCCAGTAGGCTGGGAAAGTACCTAATCCCAAAATGTATGTATAATTTCTTCACAATAAGTAGTATTTTAAATCTTTTATTAATTGGAATGCCTGGGAGTTAGTGAGGTTGTCCCCCAACCAGAAGGTCCTAGGTTAGATCCTTGGTGTAGTCATAGCCATCGAAGTATCCCTGAGCAAGAAACTTAAGCCATAACTGCTCCAGGGGTAGATTGACCTTGCACCCCAACAAGAGGCCAAAAAGAGAATTTCCCCCTGGGCAATTAATAAAATATAAAAATGAATACTGATATGGGCTTTGACTGGAGAACTGGAGTACTTTTAGAACAGTATTGGAGTCTGATGCTTTCTACGTTTACCGCTGTTGCTCCACCAACAAGGTATATTGTTTAACAAGACTAGGTCAAAACCTAGTATGTGGCTGGACCATGTATGGTCACTTGTGCAAAATTTTCGCACTGGTTCATTTTGAAAGAGCAACGGCCAATGGGGAAACTCCAACACTCGGCCAACCAATGGTGTAACTTCATCACTCACTCAGTCAGTGAGTCAGTGACAGACATTCGCATTTATAGGGCTGGCCCCGCTGTTGCGGCCCAGCCAAAACTTCTTGCAGCACTAATGCAGAATAAATATAAAATATGCAGATTGCAATGACTACTACAACAAATTAAGTTCTCATGGTACTATTTGTCCACACCATTTGTAACAAATTCTAATACGTATTTTTCCTAGGTGTCTGGTCATGTGAGTCAGGTCCAGTTTTGTGCCTTGGTTCTTTTAAGAATCTTCCTTCACCTCAGAGGGACAATTTGTACCCAAAATGTCTGTCTTAAGCCATGTTTGATATTGACTGAATTGTGGTTCAGAGCCCCCCAAAGTTTCATTGTATATGGGAGGGATGTCATGTATTAGCATTTGAAAGGGATGTAACATGTTTTCTTATGATTTGTTACCTTCCTTATTAACCTATGTCAGTACACATATTCCTCTAGTAAGTAAAGATATTAGCAGAAAATGTGAAGAGGCAATTTACTTATCATTTGCTTTGTTAAATTGAAACAAATCACCTGTTGGTGAGAGCAGAGATGGGGATGAGGTAGTGTTGACTGGCACCATGGTGAAAATAAACTTTATTCAGTTCCCTGTAAATGGCTGACTGCAATGCTGTCAAATGTCAAATACAACTCTCATCTTTGTCTGTCTGGGGGCAGCACCTATGGGAGGTTGAACAGGGAAACAGATTAGATAAATTAAACCAAGATGACACAAGAGTGAAGGGTGAAGCTTGATTCCTGTCTCATCTGGCAAAAACTGCATTGACATAGTTAAGTTTACAAAATCAATCATTTTGATTGGGTTTTTCAATGCCTTCTCTGTGTATCAATGTCAGATACAAGCTAGGTCATCAAATCAGATTCACCCCTTTTAGTATTTGACATGATACCTGTTGACTTTTAGCCCAGTCTGACTCCTGTGGTAACTGTATAGCTCTTAAGTTACTATCCAAATGAGGAAAGTGTTTTAGGGAAAATCAGTAATATAATTAACGAGTAAGTGCTAGCTAGCCCTGTTTGGTGCTGCAGTGGCAACTAATCAAGTGTTCCTTGACTTGATGTCCAGCTCATTTTTCACCATAGATAACAATGCTGAATATTAAGTTTAATCCATGTATTAAAAAAATGGCCCTTGGAGTTCTTGGTGCCGCCCTAGAATGCAACACTTTTTGGAAAACATTTTGACCTCAGTGAGGAAATTTTAATTTAGAGAAACAAAGGAGACAATAATAACTGACAGCAACACAAAACAGTTGGTTTGGTGGTTGTGTTTTTTGGGAAAAACAGATGAAAATCTATTTTGTTTATTTTTTACTTTGTACAAGTACCATAATGATGTAATTACCTCAATCAAAGCCTATTTTACTGTCTAAAGTTCTATTGTAAAATATAATTATTATATTTAGTGTAAAATTTGACTGTTTTATAAAAGAAAAGTAATTAGAAAAAAAATTGTTGGTTTGAATTGTTGGTTTAATTTGTGGAATTCTGCTACGTTGGTTAAAATCTGGTTACTTTTTTGTTTTCATTTTGAGGGCATTTTTATTTTATTTTGTTTCCTAACCCAAGAAGAGAACACAGAGCCAAGTTGATTGATACATGTAGAGATCTCACCATTGAGTTATCATGAACCTTTGAATCTCAATCTGTGATCCTGGGTTCAATAGTGAATCTTTTCTAACTTTGATTCATTTTGACACTGTGGTAATGATTCTTGAGTCTTGAGTTAAGGCAATCTGAGAACTGTTCCTTCAGTCATTTTTTTCTTGACTCACTTACCTTTAAAGGTATTTTTTTCTTTCTGTCATAATATAGCCTATGTTTTTATCAAATACATTTGGAATATATTTTAAGTCACTTTTGGCATTATAAATAAATATGCCAAAAAGAAAAATCAGAATACTTCCCAAATGCATTTCTTTCAGTCATGGCTCTTGTTATGTAAATAATATTGATTAAATTAATTTAAGATTTCTCACCTAACTTTGCCTGGTGTTTCTTTTTAGGAGATCTTGAGGGGTTTACTTGCATCACACCAAAGTGTTTATTCATTTCCATATGTTTGCGACATTATGACTAAAGACTAGAAATAAACGGAATATAACAACAGCAACAAAACTTTATTTATAGCCTATAGCACATTTCATTCCAGGAGGAAGCACAATGTTCCAGGTGACATTCTTGATCAGAATCAAAATTCCTTCATTAGTATATTTGCACATACAAGGGAAGTGACTTGGTGAGGTTGGCGCAAAATCTCATAATATAAGCAAAGTAAGCAAAGTATTTACAAGTATTAACAAGAAGAGCTAACACGGGCTATGAAGTGATAGAAGAGCTAACAGAACTGGACCATCATTTTCTGTGGCAGGTTGAATTTCTTCAGCTGCCGCAGGAAGAACATCCTCTGCTGGGCCTTCTTGATGGTGGAGGTGATGTTCTCCCCCCACCAGAGGTCCTTTGAGATTATTGTCCCCAGGAATCTGAATGACTCCACACTGTTAACTAGGGAGTCACACGTGATGAAGAGGGCAGTTGGGGCCGGGCTATGAGAGCTACAGGGGAGGAGTGAGGAGGAGCTCCTCTTGATCAGATATGACTTGTGATATGTTGCATTAGATTATGTTGTAAAGGTATTCTTGAAGTAAAAAATAGTGTGTACTTTCATGCATGGTGTCATTGAATACTAATAACATTAATAAAGCTGTGGTTTTCCTACAATCTTTAAGCGGCGACACAATAACACTAGTAACTAGTAGTAAAATATATCTCAGCGCTAGCATTTTTTACATCACCTTTCTTCCTTGACTTTTCCTAAATATGTGTCTAAATATGTGTGTAAATATGTCTTTGACTCTGACGGCATTACATATTTGATTAGGTGATTATTTTTTGGGACAAGATTAAATAAATTGGTAATTCATTTCAGTGTGGATTAGGCAATTAGGTCTAAATGTCACAACACATTGCAGTTTGTTATGATATGACCAGAATCAGATTCCTGGTTTCCCTTCTCTTGTCCCCAAAATACAGTGGATATAAAAAGTCTACACACCCCTGTTGAAATGCCAGGTTTTTGTGATGTAAAAAAATGAGACTAAGATAAATCATGTCAGAACTTTTTCCACTTTTAATGTGACCTATAATGTGAACAATTCAATTGAAAAACAAACTGAAATCTTTTAGGGGGAAAAATAAAAAATAAAAAACTTTATTATTCTGCGCTGAAGTTAATTCCCAATCCGTCAACGTAACTGACCGGTTTATTTTTATCCGTTATTATATTGTTTTCATGTTTACCGATGTTATATCATTTGCATTGTACTTGGTGGTGTATGTCGGTATTACAGCTCTTGTATTTTCTCTTGTATCAGCCTATTCATGATGAAAATTATTAGATTTAATTATGACATGAATTAGCCCACTCACTGTTCGCTTTACGGTCATAACTATGCAATACAAGATGAAAGTTCAACTTCGAGAATATGAAACAATCATCAACCAGAAAAAAACAGTGTCAAGATATTTTTCCCCCCAGATTTTACATTTGAAGCCTTACGAAATAGCATAAAATAGACGAATGAATCATGGCAATTTGGCAAATGGACTGAGTGGGACTGAGAGCAAACTCTTCTTGGATAGTTCTGCTCAGTCTGTTGTTGTTTTAGTAGTTTGGGATTTAGCAAAAATTAATGTAGCCTAATATTATAGGCTGTTTTATTGCTGCCTGACACTAACATCTGATTATTCGTTTGAAATTACTATTACTAAAACATAAAGAATATAAACACTGGCGACACTAAAGTGGGTGAAGTTTATAATATTGCCCCGCAACAATTTATGATGCAGTCAGTTCAATGGCAATAATCCAAATAAATTTTCAGCACCAATTGAGTTTGCATTTGTTTGATTTTTGAATGAAGCATGGCTTGGGCGGAGCTATGTTAGAGCTCTCTATGTGTCAGTAATTGTAAATTCAAATGAATAATAGTTTTGATTGGTTTGATTTGGCTTGTTCATGGGCAGTTGTCTGCCAACATGTTTGTTTCACAACTCTTTCATATTCAGACTCCTACGGCATTACATATTTGGTATTTGACTATTATTTTGGGGACAAGAGAAGGGAAACTGGGAATTAATTTCAGAAATCACATCACATTGCAGTTTCTTTTGATATGACCAGATTTTTCATTTGAAGCCAAAGAAATTGCCTAAACTAGACAAGCGAATCATGGCGATTTGGTGAATGGACTTAGTGGCACTGAGAGGAAACACACACTGCTTCGCCCACTGCTTGGATTTTGTAAAAAACATGTTGATAATTCCTTTGAAATTCCTCTCTGATAATCCCATTCAGTCCATTGTTGTTTTAATAGTAGAACATAAACACTGGTGACACTAAATGTCACGTGCTGGTTTGGTGAGGACCCAAATGCAGGACTCAGACAGGGAATGTTGAGCAAAATCCCAAAAGGGAATTTTAATCCAAGGTAACCACAAAAGAAAAAACAAGACTAATACCAAGCAGAAAAACACATCTCCAGAAACCAATCTACAGAACACACATCTAGATCACACACATGTACAGAAACCACACAATGGACTGACAAAGACTGACTGGGGAAACAAGACTGATATACACTGGGTGATTAGAAATGAGACACAGCTGGGCAGACTAGGACTAGACAAGGAAATACAACAGGACCTATAACTAAAGGAAATAGACCATGGAACCTAGACATACAAAACCAAGATACTGAACAGATAACATGAACAAAACAAGATACAGCCAAGACAAAAAGACACCAGGATGCACCAGGGAAACACTGAGGTAGAGGGAACATGGGGAAACCATAGGCAGAGACACTGAGAGGGCAAAGGTACACAGAGAGAGACAGAGATACAAAGAGGGCAAAGTGAGACACTAACAGAGAGAGGGCAAGGTAGAGACACAAATATACAGAGGGTACAGAGAGAGACAGAAAGACCAGGAGATACAGAAAGGCAGAGACACAAAGGACAGATAGACACGGGGAGAACCAAGACTGAGAAAACACTACACAGAGGCAA
>OMKK01013641.1:1521-12473 GCA_900302305.1 Polymixia japonica | reverse complement strand
GATACTGAACAGATAACATGAACAAAACAAGATACAGCCAAGACAAAAAGACACCAGGATGCACCAGGGAAACACTGAGGTAGAGGGAACATGGGGAAACCATAGGCAGAGACACTGAGAGGGCAAAGATACACTAACGGAGAGAGAGAGAGATAGAGACACAAATATACAGAGGGTACAGAGAGAGACAGAAAGACCAGGAGATACAGAAAGGCAGAGACACAAAGGACAGATAGACACGGGGAGAACCAAGACTGAGAAAACACTACACAGAGGCAACACGATAACAAAATTAACTTAAAACCACGCATGGCAAAAACAAGACAGGAACCAAATTAACTATAACTAACCAAGGCAAAGCAGAATAACCACGCAGGGCACAATCATGAAAAGAACAGAACTATAGAAAACAAGGCAAAGCAGACAAAACTAAAAGCCACACAGGGCAAAACCATGACACTAAAGTGGGTGAAGTTTATAATATTGCTCTGTGACGATTTATGATGCAGTCAGTTCAATGGCAATAATCAAAATTCATTTTGGCACCAATTGAGTATGGGTATTAGGCCTAAATATTCTAATTTCATAGACCATGTAGCATTTGTTTGATTTTTGAAAACTTGGCTAGGGTAGCCTATATTCTATCCTTCATACAAACAATATGAAGTTGTATTATTGGGCGATATTATCAAATGCGCTCATTGGCCAAAAAATGTGCAGGCCGTTGACACAGGCAGTTGGAATCAATAACAGTCCAAATGTCACGTCCTCCACTTCTACTTGGTAGCAGTAGTGGGGTGTCTCCCGGTGCAGTGGTCTGGTGTCTCTTTGTCTGTTTGTTGGTCTGCACGTTGTATGGGTCCGTGATTCCAGTTCCAGAGTTTGCAGGGTTCCTCAAAGCAGAGACTGTATGTGATTAAGGGCTATATAAATAAACTTTACTTGACATCACAAGGGGCATAGGGGAAAAACAGTCTCTGCTGGGCCAAGTCTCCCACTTCAGATCATGAGATAGTACATCCCAGGAACCTGAAGGACTCCACGGCCGACAGCGACACAGTGCTGTTGAGTATGGTAATGGTGGGGTCCAGTGTCATCTCCACTATCTTGAGCATGTTCAGCTCCAAGTTGTTGTGACTACACCAGACTAACAGCTGCTCAGCCTCTCTACCATTCTGAAGTGAAATTGGCCTGTGGTAACAGTGAGTTTACTTTAAGTATTATTCTGAATTCAGAGGGAGCACAGGCCATATATGACATGTTGGAGGGCTTTAATTTTGGAATTCAACATCAGAATGGCCTGGTGTTTTCTGAGTGATATTCTGAGGTGGTTTGCTATCATTTTGAAGTGAAATTGGTCTGTGGAAAAAGAGAGGTTACTTTTAATTCTAATCTGAATTCAGAGGGAACACAGCTTGTATATGACATTTTAGAGGGCTTTAATTTTGGAATTCAACATCACAAACCCTGTTCTGAGGGGTTTAGGCCAGGGCGTGTGTGCTCCTCTGGAAATAACAAGCGGTCCCTATCATGCAGTCCTTATCATACAGTCCTCATGATGAATCACACAGGCTACTGTGAGGCAGTGAAACATTCATTGTACATGAGTTACATGAGTGGATATATGTATATTATATCCCTTTATGAATATATGCTTTATGTATACAGGTATCATTAAAATATATCTATACATCATAAATATGTGACATTAATTATAGATTTCTACTACATTTACTTTAAATATTCTGAATGCAGAGGGATCACAGGTCATATATGACATTTTAGAGGGCTTTAAGTGTGACATTCTGAGGTGGTCTGCTGTCATTCTGAAGTGAAATTGGTCTGTGGAAACAGGGAATTTACTTTTAACATTAATGTGAAGTCAGAGGGAACACAGGTCATAAGACATTTTAGAGGACTTTAATTTGGAAATTCTACATCAGAATGGCCTGATATTGTTAGTCACATTTTGAACTTGGCTGCTATCATTCTGAAGTGAAATTGGTATGTGGAAATAGGATGTTTCCTTTCATTTCTAATCTGAATTAAGACGGAACATAGCCCATATAAGACATTTTACAGGGTCTGATTGACACTCTGAAGTGGTCTGCTGTCATTCTTAAGTGAAATTGTTTTCTCAATGACAGTCTGAGGGTGTGTACTGTTATTTTGAAATGAGATTGTTCTTTTGAAATATATTCTTTATTATTAAATTTGACAAATTTTTCAAAAATTGAAATGACAAAGCTTCTATTTCCAAAGCCTGAATTTGTGTCTGAAATACAATTTTCAGGCAGTAGTTATTATTTTTATTATTAACTGTATTTATTATTTAATATCTATTCATTTTGTTCCATTTAGTTATTTATGTATTATCACTTATTAATTTGTTTATTTATTCATTCACTACTGACAGACTGACTGACTGAAATCACGTTCACCGTAACGTCGGTTTTATTTTGAAATCAGTTCGTACACTTACCGTAATGCCTAGTGGAAGCTGGCTTGACTGCTTGTGACTGACTTGTTAAATGTATGCAAGATAGGAATAACAAATCTACTACTCTTGTTTTATATAGTCATTCTCAAGTGTCAAACTGTTGAATGAAAAACATAATCTGGCTAAAAATGTCTCATATTCTTTTTCTTGAAAGACAGACTTCTGTGTTATGGTTAATATGATTATGTAATAATCATGATTATGTCGGTCATGTTTGTTTTCGTGAACGGCCGAATGGTGCGTCGCTTTAAATGTTGCTGCCGCAAGGAATTGTGGGACGGCAGTCTCTTTTCCTTTCGTAAAGGATTGTCCAGTGTACCCTATGCTAAAGGAGATAAGAAAGGAATCATTGAAGCACCTTTCCTTCGCATTTAGAGAACTTGCGCAGCTCTTATCGTGGCTGCCACTTAGATACTTCCAGGTCATTTCAATCTGTTAGATCTGTTAGGAACCTTCCTAAGCAAAAATGACAGTTCGAGCGCATCCTGGGTTGGATCCATGATGGCGGAGGGGGAACGATTTCCGGGTCACGAGAGGACGCAAGGAAGCATAATTTAGCATAATGAAAACAAGCACCCTTGACTACACTCTCATATCGATCAACCAATAAGAGTAAGGTGACACCATACTTTGATTTACAGCCACCTCATTATCATATGGACAAGGAAATAAATAAATGGGGATAGATAAATACAGAAAAAAATGATTAAGGAAAAATAAATACAGAAATCAATGATTAAGGATATAAATGGGGAAATAAATACAGACATGAATAAGGGAAATAAATATTAATACATAATAGAAATAAATACAGAAATACTAATGTCAGATTGTATTAATTTATTTTGTGTACGTTCATTTATTTTTACATTTACTTGCATATATATGTATTGCTTAAGTTCAATAATTAAAAATATATTTCTTTATTTTTCCCATTTCTTTATTTTTGATTTTGGCAGATCTGGTCCTCAATACATAGCCTATATCTTTTAATAACGGCAAAATAAAATGTGAAGAATTGCGTAAAAATGCAGGATCATTTCTAGTGGATGGACACTAGTATACAATATACTGGTCGCCTGTGGGGGCGGTTTCAAGCCTCAGCCTCCTCCGATAAATAAAAACAAGCAAACCCCTTACAGTTATCAAGAGTCTGAAGAGGAAGCTGGCCGACATCCGTTCGTGCACGAATTGGGTTGAAGGAGGGAGGAACGATTAGCATCCTGAACACAACAAACAGCCCTCTGTTCTCCATTTACTTCAAGTCGGTCGACTCTGATCTGTCGACATCACTACAAAGGAAACCCTGGATTGATAGATAGGCTAGTTGTCCTTCTAGTAGCACAGGAAGGAAACGTTTATCGAGGAGATGGAGAAACAAGCCGGAGCTGGTGGTGCGGCAGACAGTCCTGCGCAGACGGGAGGAGTTGGGGCGAACAGAAAACCAAGAACCTCGGCAACGACCGGATCCCGACAAGCGAGCTTTGAAACGTTGGACAGGTGAATGGGATAGGCTTTGCTATCTATCCAAAAGCAACTCCAGCTCATCTATGCTATGGCTGAAGAAAGGTTCATTTACACTGTTTTGTCGGTGTTTTGTGATGCTGGCTGGGCGGTGTCTATGGCGCCTTGACAGTTCAGGACTGCCATGCTATATCATTTTCTATTTATTATAAGCGACAGCACGTGGTTTTTGAACTAAATGTGAACGTTTTGGATTTGATTGTAAACATCATATGGATTTACTGTGAGAGATTACACATCGGTGCAATTGTAATTTGTGCCTCTCTGGTATGGAGTCAGACCAGTCTTAATATTAATGAATGCACACAGAAATTAACACAGAAATAAACACATAAATGACTCTCCACAAAAATAGTTTTCAATGCACACAAAATAATTATTGTTGTATATATGTGTAAAAGAAATCCTCATAAGGTTCACAAATATATTTCTGATGCACACACACTTGTTTTAAATAAATACAATTGAAATCCATAAATATATGTATTTAAAAGTATTTGCAATTTTCATCAAAAATATATTTGGACATTTATATACAAACTTGAACCTGCATTTACAAATTGCTTGTCATTTGTGAACTTCACTGCATTTGTTTGGGTTTTGAGACTCCCCTGCCAAGACATTTTTTCAACAGGGAATTATCTGTAGCCATTCAGATGTCGCCTTCCTTTTCAACCAATCACATGAGTTTAGATTCAAGGGTGTGATTTAATGTGATCACATAGCGTTACATCTGCGCAGTCAGCAATTCTGAATTTGAATGCTTAGAGAATGAACATCAAACAGCTGCCTGGAGGTCAGAGGTCAACCTCAACATTGCGTCTGGTAGTGGCACTCCAAGTGTAAGTGATAACTCTCTTGTCGTGCATGATTAAATATGTTTGAGTTATGAATGCTTACTATGTTAGTGAAGTTAGCTATATAACCTAGGATCATTAGCTAGCTAGCCATAATATGATCCTAGTAACAGTAGACAGCTTAACCTTACCGGTAGCTCACATGCAAATAGGTCTGTTTAAAGGTGACCTATTATGCTTTTCCTTATTTTCTGTCATATGTATAATGTTACATGTTCATATTAAACGTGGCCAAAGGTTCAAATAATGAGCTAAACCGTCAGGCTTCAGACTGCTCTGAACGCTAGGTTTCCAACAGTTCTTTCTACTTTCGGCTCGAGCTGACATCAACTTGAGATATATATATATGGTCGTCTGCTCCAAGCAGTGACAAAAGTTCCCCGGTCAAAGACAATGAGGGAAAGATGATGCATGCACGTCTTTACAACAAAAAATGTTCACGTAATAAGCAATCAACTATAACCGACAGTGCAGGGAGATACTATATAGTTGTTTGGCGACAGCAGAATAACATTTTAGTAGTTGTATTACCTTTGTTATTTCCTGACAGCAGACATTTCCCACACATACAGTACACCAAACAGAGACCTCCTGCTGTAATCTTTGTTGCTGCGGATGTTCGTGCTGTCCACTCACATATTTCGGATCGGATTCAGGCTCGAACATGTACGGTTGGATTTGAGAAGTTGCCATTTCCAATTATATATATTACTTAGTAGGTTTACAGTTTGATTTCTGAACCTCCACACCGGCAAGAGGATGTTGGCCAATCAGAAGAAAGTGGGCTTTTAGGGAGGGGGACCTTAAAGAGACAGGAGCTAAAACAGCTTGTTTCAGACAAAGACTGAATAGAAGGGCTGCATAAAGGGCCAGTATAAGATAAATAAGGACCTTTTTGAACTGTGAATCATGCAAAGCTAGTAGACTTCTAGTGAAGTCCCAGGATAAACATAAAGAGCTGGAAATGAGCAAGGTCCCCTTTAAATATATGCAATAAAATAAGTTGCTAGCAAACCATAATAAGTAAATGGGTAACTAGCTTGCGAGACCGGACTGCACACATTGACCACTTGACAGTTTTGATTCGCTATACAACATTAGCTGACCTTAGCCAGCTGGTACAGTACTGACTATATGAGATGGCTAATGGATTTAGCTAGCTACAATAGTTAGAGCAGTGGTTTTCAAATCTTTTGTGCCCAAGGCACGCCAAAGAGCAAGCCAAAATCTCAAAGCATGCCTTATTCATATCTGTGCAAAAGAGCCTCTATAACATATCATTCTTATCACTCTGTAAATGTTTATTTTTATTTACTAATGCCAAATACAATTTGACAAACAACTCTAAATTACAAGAAACATCGGTTTTGGTGTGTTGCTCAATACAATAATGGCCATTCATAAAAGACGAGGACTGTAACCAATTATATTTAGGGATACAATGGTGACTGGGTCCGCCCATTTACTACCAAAAAGAAAAAAACACTTGTGAGCAAGCAGGTGAAAGTTTTGCAAGCAGGAGAGCAATGATTGTGCGCTCGGATTCTGCGCACGCTCAAAGCATGGTTCTATGTCGTAAGTGCTCCGCCCTCTAACGGGCTTCGCTATTGGTTTACCCCTCGAGGCTCTCAAGGATCTTTGCACTCACCGCCCATCATCATCGCCCTTCGTTCACCATCTAGTGTCGCATCATTCACCATGTCAAGCAAGAACTGCATCGCCTGTGCCACATCCATCCCACTGACGGACACCCACGAGACCTTTTTTTGCCTCAGCTGGCCTCACCAATCCGAGGTGGATACCTGCCCCGCCTGCCTTGCGTTCCCCCGGGAGGAGCGCGAGCGGTGACGTGGCTTCTCCGAGTCCGTCCGTCCGTCCCCTCCTTGCTAGCTCCGTGCTGGTGGCAGGAGAGAAGATGGCTCCCTCCAAGCTGTGGGTATGACGAGTATGACGAGATGATCGGCGGGTCTTCGGCTAGCCTCTTCAGGGAGGATCCCGCTAGCTTCCTCAGGGAGGATGACCCGCCACCAGCCCACCGCTACCCGCTGGACGACCTTCCGGGCCTCTTCGTTTCTGCCGCTGAAAGGATGGAGACACGACTCCTGCGTCCTATTCTGCGTTTCAGTGCTGTGAAAGCGCTCACAAAAATAATATGCGTACGCGGCTTTTTGAGTTGTGCGCGCGGCTCCTCTACATCCGCGTGCGGATCTCATTTGCACTGATATGCCACCATACAGGTTTCTTGTTTCATAAACTTTATATTTTGGTAAAATGCTCTAATTGTTAAATGTTTTGTATACGTGCACATCTGGAAATTGTGCAACGATGCCTACAGAGCCTGAGAATATATGCTGCATGGAAATACCACAGGTAACATTTTTATTAGATACATTAATTTGTCCGATTGCAGATAACATCTGACGCATACCATGACACTTACCTTATGTAATTCACACTAGGTTACAAGATGGCTGCAGCAGCTCAAGGACAATTTATCATATATGGTAGACCATCCTGGGTTAGACCCTGTTTGCCTGAATGTGTTCACCCTACAGAAGGCATTCAACATATACCGAGCTGACTATGGGCCTTTACGGTTAAGGGGAATAGAGCAATAAGTATTTTTTTATTCTCATAATAGCAATCTTTATGATTACAGCTAATGCTGTTTATGCAAATAAATATATAAGATTTTATGCAATCTTGCTTTACATTATTTCACTGGACATTACAATGGTCACAGCACACCATTAATGGTGTAACACACCCTAAAATATAGTTGAACAATGGCCCAAATTCAGAACGTAATTGTCTGAGTATATAGACAACTTTTCATCAGCAGATACTGTGCATATTAAACATGAATTCACGTGAAACATTTTAGATACTGTAAAGCATTTGTCATCAGTCATCAATAGTTGCACTATGCAGTGTTGTACTGTTTTGTCATAACATCTGATTTTTAATTAATAGCAAGCCATGCATCAGTCATCCATGACAAAAAAAAAATAAAGTAGAAAAAGATAACTCAAGGATTCACTGAACTCATGGTAAAAAATGATTTGGAGACACCATAGATTTATTTATTTATTTGCACAGTTTAAAATATACAAAAATAACAAGTAACACAACAGTGCAGGAAGAGGCAAAAAACCCAGTGGGCTTATCCGAGGCCTCCACCTAAATATTAAAATTTTACAATATTATGAATTACACAAACTTAACACACAAGAATGAATAGATAGATGTTTACATGACATAAGCTGTTGACTAAATATCAGTCATTACAGGTATTTAGCCTATTGAAGCTTTGTGAGCTGGTGCTGTGGCTTCCTTGGACAGAGGATACAAGTCGTCATTCCAGCATGTGTGGTTCTTATTTGCCGGGGGTTTCTTGACGCCCAAGGCAGATATGTAGGGTTCAAACTGCCCCCCTTGATTGAACCGACACACATAGCTGGCGATGACCTCCTCCTTTTGTGTGCATTGAAAAATATTTTTGTGGAGTCATTTATATATAAATCCTGAAATACATTTGTGAATCCTTCTGTTTGCATTCATTAATATTTATACTAATCTGACTTCATACTCGTGTTGTTGCACTGGTGTCACTCCCTGCTAGATTTCCATACCCCTTTGCGTATGGCAGATGGACGTGCAAAGAGATGAAAGTGCTAGTGCTGAGGAAGGGAAGACACCCCTGAAATCCGTCTGACATTATGACTCAAACATAGGTTACTGTAGTATGCTAGCACCACATGCCTGTCATTACACCTTTTTGTTATTGGCTAGTTTATGCAGCATTTAGAATGAGTGTATGAGAGTCTTTTATATAAGTTTCCTTGTGTTTTTTTTGGCTGGACCGCAACAGTGGGGCAAGCCCTATAAATGCGAATGTCTGTCACTGAGTGATGAAGTTACACCATGGGTTGTTTGCAGTCACACGATTTCAATGACGCGTGAAATTCAGATGGAAGGCAGGAAGTGAAAAGCAGACCGGACGAGATGGAGGAAAGCCTGTACTGTGCTAGTTTAGACAATATTACGAGAGAAAGATATAAACAGAAAACCACTGTTTGACAGTGAGTGCACACAGCAGCAGCAGAGAAGCAGAGTGCCAGCACTAAGAAATGTGTTCACATGTACAGGACATCTACACTCTTGTTGCAAAGATGACACCGGAATGGAGTTTGCAGAGACAGTTTCTCTACTCTAAATAAAATTATGAGAAGAGAAAGACGGATCTATTTTCATATTGATCCTAGAATCAATCTTCAAAATGAGACGTAGTATTGGTACTTTTGGCATGGATCTGCCTACCCCTTATTGACCATGCATGGTCCAGCCATATACTAGGTTTGACCTAGTCTTGTTTTAATGTATGACCCTATATTCTAGACGATAACTAGACTTTAAAGGTTATATCATTTTTATGTAGACAAATTTAAAAAATAAAAAACAAAACCCAGAGCTTTTAGGAAGGTGCATAATAAAAGTATGCCTTTTCCAAAAAAAATAAAAATTATATATTATTTTGAATTAATCATTTTTATAAAATTATTGGGTCCAAAATTAACATTTTGTTTATCTCTGCAAGATGTCTGACACTTGGTTCCCGCTTCTGACGAGGCTTATGAGCCAATAGTGTAATGATGTTGGTATCACATGGTATCTGTGTCGTCAGTGGTCACGAGTCTCAGTAGTTGGCAATTAGCTATTAACTAGCTTAGCCATCTGAACAACAATAACCCATAAAATTACAACTCGGCATATTTAGACAGAATCAACAACAACTACCAACAACCATTGTGAGAGCCAAGACCTGGAAAACTATTATTTGAGTAGATTTTGTATTTTTGTACAGTTTAGTATATTCTATTACATATAGTAAAGAGAACAGATAATTTAGTTTGTGCTGTATGTAGGCCATATTGATAATTTAGTTTGATCATTTTAATGATAAATGTAACTGTTACTGCGCTTGCGTGAGAATATAGATAGACGCTGAATATGTTCAGTTTAGTCAGTTGAGACAATGCATACGTGCAGTGGAAGCATACAGCTTTTGACCGTAGTTCCATAGTCCCGGTCATCCATCGAGTCCGTGTGAGTAGCTACATCATAACTGTGGATAACTGTGTTAGCCATCGGGACACGAGTCAGAACATCCCACTGTACCCATTGAATTAGAAGTGGCCAAAGAGAAGTTAACGAAATTCTTCCACTACAGCCATAGTCCTTACAACCTTAACTAATGTGTTATCACCTGTTAGATCATCAAAATTAGAAAAACAGCTTCAATCCCTGAGGAGCTATGTTAGCATTAGTGACAGAGGGCAGGGTCTATGCAGATAGACACCACCACACAGTTCTAGTGGTGATGATTGAGAGGGATTATTTTTATATGGGTCAATACATTGGTTTTTTTAGGAAAAGCCTGGTCATTATTGTTTGGCCAAACAATGTGTATCAGGGACCTATGTAGTGTAGCTGCGACACGTTCAAATGCAAGGAAATATGAATCCACCTCGGACTCTCTAAAAGGTGGGACTAGTGCAATGTGCCTACTCGCATCAAAACTGTCCTGGGGTTTAGATGTAGATGATGGAGTGGTTCCAGGACTGGCAGCCCGCTCTATCTCCAGAGCTTTTACCTTTAAACGCATGGCTTCCACCTCCCTTATGCGCAGAGTTAACCTCAGTTCCTCTGCATTCATACCAGGTTGGACTAGGAGGCCTTGGAGTGGGGCAGGAATACCAGCCATTTCACCCGGCTCGACTCCACCTGTGAGAACTGGCTCACCAAATAAACCCCTTTCACTCAGCTTATCACACAGGAGCTCTTTCAACTCTTTTTCGTCACATTTATTGGCACACATACATCAAAACAATTTGAATCAAAATTAAATCAGCCTTCTTACATCTATCTAGTTTGTCCTCAGTCGGATTAATGGTAAATTCCTCTAACTGGAACTCCATTTTGCCACCCACACAAAAGAAAAACTACCAGACAAACAAAAAAACAACAACTAATCAAACTTACCCGACGCAACAGAAATGGAAAAGAAAGAC
>OMKK01013638.1:1829-12882 GCA_900302305.1 Polymixia japonica | reverse complement strand
ACATACACACACACCACAATCCGGACCACTGAGGTCATTATCAGCAATGTTAAACATAATGTAATTATGGCTCGATGAACGCCTGGAAAGGAAGTCATTAGTAACATGGACAGCAGCCTGTGTCGGGTCGTCATTTCATTCATAAGGGTTAGGAGACGGAGTAGAATGAGGGTTAAAACCCTAGAAAGGCTGTTCCATCTCTACTAATGACAATATACCCCATGAAAATGTTCTAGAGAAAACGTTTTCTAACTGAGCTTCTTAACGATTCATCACATGTTCACCTTTTGTCTGAAGAGGCTTATTTCCACCATTTTGTTTCTAGTTCTAGACCTCCCATACAGAGTCTGGTTTCAAGTGGCCTTTATTACTTCTTTGTCTTTGAAGGGCCGACCTGAGACGACAGCACTTTGAACTGCCTTGTGTACGAAATACACTGTATAAATAAACCTGCCTTACATGGACGCAGTGTTCCTCTACACACATTTGTCAAGGTTGCCGCAAACTGATGAAAATTGTCCTTCATTTAGTTTCAGTTTCCTGCATGATCATAGCTTTAAATTTCAAGAACAAAGGCCTTTATTAAACAGACTTTATAAAGTACATTTTAGCTGAGGTTGAGGATAATCCAGATAAGAAGTGGTCTTGATCGCAGCAAAAAAAGTCATCCATCATCATGTTTTAAGGGCTTCCTTAGAAATATCTCAGCCAAGGTTAAGAAAGCGTTGTGGTGGCAGTTAGTCTGACCGTGGTCGTCATTGTTGGAACGGCTGATATTGTGCAAAGTGACTTTAGACTTGACAACAAGCTAAGCTTCGTTAAAATGACTGAGAAAAATATGTGAAAATCTACTGTGCTTGTAGGGAACACATTGATAGAATGGTTATTGAACTACCTCTTCACATCAGTCTCTCTCTCTCCTGGAGCCATCCTGGCTCAGCCCTCACTGCTCCTGGTTTTACTATAAGGCCATAGCAAGGCTAATGTAGCATGGAGGACCTCACCTGGAGTTATTGACATAGCTGTAAATGTCCACAGGGTCTCCTGGATATTCCTCACAACAGTAGGAAGTGTGTTTGTTATTCTCTGTGTGCTCTCAGGAGCCCTCTTCTTCTGCCTCCTCCTCCTCCTCCTCCTCTTCCTCCTCCTCCTCCTCCGTGTACAGGAGCAGGGTTCACTGGTTGTGCAGAACTCCGCTCATTCTCAAGCAGTGATGTGAGATATGCTTTGTAGCATTTCCATGAAGCATTGAAGGATAAAATCTTAAAATGCCCAAGTATAATTATTTTACAGTATATTACATTTCATAACAGCTGATGAAAGGAGTGTTTATTATTATTATTATTATTATTATTATTATTATTATTAATAATAATATTCAGGGGTTTCCTTGCCAAAAATGTCAGTATTCAATGTCACAATGAGCACAAATGTTCCATTAACCAAGAAAACTCAACTGGCCATTAGGAGCAACTTTTAGATGTTGTAGGTCCTGTTATTGTCCTTATTACTCTGAGGGTTTGTGTCATCAGATAGACACGTCACATCAATACTGACAGTGAATTCATCCAGAGCCCAGGAGAGCAGCACATACTTTCAGAAGTTTTGATGACTATCAAATGCAGGTCTTAGAGTTTGTTTATGTTTTATTTAGCAGACGTATTGTAAAGCCAGTAGCTTTTCTGATAGCTGATAGTATCTGATCAGGTTGTATGGGCTGCATGAAGGTATATGAAACAGGAAAAATACCAAGCTTTTAGCTTGTCGTCATGAGTTGGCGTGAGTACATGTAAAGAGCTGTAGGCTCAGCTGGAGAGGGACCTCCTCATGTCTCCATCTGGTTGGTATTATAGCAGAGCAGGCTGAGGTGACGTGGGGATGTGCAAGCAAAGAGTGTGCTGTGATTAAGTCAGTCAGCATACTCCCTGAAGTCAAACTGTAAATGTGTGTGTGTGTGTGTGTGTATCTTTGACTGTCTGTATTTGTAAGGTTAAAGATCACAGACAGAAATTATTGGCACATTTCCGCTTGGTCATGATGATAGGACTGAGAGCGATGGTAGCATTAGATACAACAGCACCCACCTTATCACTGACATTGTTTTGCCATCTGTGTCATTAGCCTTGCTGTTCTGGAGCTGGAACCAGAGTAGTCCTTTCCATTACAGACATTAGTTCTTGTGACTGTTTTCTGGCTGAACAGCACTGAAGCCATTGAGGCTCTATCTGGTCTATCTGGTCTATGAAATGATAATGATTGTTTAATAAAACAATCTCACTGTTCACCCTCTCGTTCAACGTGACGGCTTCCAAACTCATGAGCCCCCAATCCCTATAGTACGGTTGTGTTCAACAGGTTAAGCTCACACTCAAATGTAAACACATTTGTTATATGTTGTGCTTGTCCAGTTTCATGTCTGTGTCATTAGGTTTAGAAAGCAGCCTCAGGTAAGGTTCTGTAGGGAGTTTGTGAAGGAGTCATTAGACTCTTGTGTGGCCCTTTGTAACGTCTGTAACATCAATTAGAGTACATGCCTTTATAAAGTGTGTTCCACAGCATTACTTCCCGTTGGACTTTCCGTCTGCTGTTTCAATTCATCTTTCCTAAGACCCAGGATGATTTGACTTGAATTTAAATCCCAATAATTACTCAGTTCTTTCACAACACCAAATGTTTTCCAGTACACCTTCAATCACAGCAGCAAACCTGGTAATAACAAATCGACCCCCTGCTCGCGCCATGCACCAGCGGGTGACCTTCCCTTTCCCATAAGTCCTTCATGCTGTCAGAGTTCATACATCAGACACCTGCGGTGGGGATCGCTGTGCCCGTCAGTACTGACAGGGGAACAAGCTGAGGTAATGGACAGAGACACTCACTGTCTCAAAACGCACCCTCATGCATCTTGCCATGCAGGACTCATCGCTCTGCGCCTCTTCAAACACAAAGGGAGGGAGGGAGGTTTTATCTCCAAAATGTCTTTCTTTAGAGGACAAGACACAGCGAGAATCTCAATTTCAGTGCTGATAGACTGGTGATTTGAGATAGACAAGCTGTCAGGTTGGATGTTGGATGGCAAGTGATGTTGTTGCATCGAGAAATAAGAAGATAAAACAGTCCTTTATATGCAGGGTCTGTTTAGTTTTAGGCATCTGAAAATGTATTGTTGTCAATAACAAGTTTGTTTTTTGCTTTGTTTGTTCTCCACCTGACAAAGACACACACACACACACACACACACACACACAGACACACACACACACACACAGAAAAACATAAAAGTAAATGCACACACACTTACACAAACATAGTTATAACAGAATGTTTGATCTCAGTTTACTTGATAGACCTTAAGTTACTAGTGTGTTCAGATATGCAAAATGAAGTCTACAAAGTTTCATCAATACATGAGACACAGAGAAACAGTCCTGCTGAGCGGAGGGGACTGTTAGCTAGCTAGCTCATCTGCATAGCCTTTAAGAATGCTTCAGATAAAGTAGCATGCATCAGTGACACACTTCATTATCTGCCAGCAACCTCCTTATGAAATGTCTTTGATAGTCTTTAATAATAGATGTGATGCAGAAGATGTTATCAAATGTGTTATTTGTTTACAAGGTTTTATTAAATCCCAACAAATAAGCACAAAGTGAATCATACCATGTTTTGTATAATTATACACAATTTAAAAGAGATTTAAAAGATCTCACTTAAATATAATAAACCGTTGCATCAGATATGTCATGTGACAACAGGACCGGAGGGGGAGATGGAGGCTGACAGGGGATGAGGTGGAAACTCACCATGAGGGAGAACAAAAAGACATAAATTGACAGCTGGAGAGACGGTGATTGAACATCCAAACAAACCAAAATAGAAAACTATGCAAAAGTCACCAGTACAACCATCTGTTTCCTTGTCTGGCCACCATTACTCCTCCGTCCCAGCCATACTGAAACACATCTAAATACAGAACAAAATGTCTCCCCTTCATGGAGACAATGGCTGCATTTTCAGTGTCTTCTCAACAGCTGCTTTGCAACTGGTCAAGGTTCCCATGCTACTATAGGTCTGCATTAAAACAGGCCAATAATACAATCAGTAGTATCACTACAATGAGTTGTAAGTTGAGTTAAGTCCTAGTGATGTTATGGTTTCCTTGCTGTGACTGTGAATCCTCCTGCATTATTTAAAAACACCCTCCAGTCACAGCCTCTAAACCAATGCAGGTCCACCTTCTTTGAGAGAAGAGAAAAAACTAGTCTTTTGTTGGAAAAAGAAGATGAAAGAGTAAAACTATGGCTCTTTTTATTTTACTTTTCTTTTTTAAACCAAATATGTTTTGGTTTGGGTGTTTTGTTAATGTCAGAAGGTGGTGTGGGGCTATTTTACAAGCCTTCATCACTGTTTCTGACTGTGTTGAACAGACACAAGCTCCCTGGTGTCCAGAACATACTTTACCAGATGGTGCTCCTCTCTCAGTGGAGGGAACTGCTCTGTTCAGAAGGCTTTGTGTCTGGCCTTGCACATCAAATATAAGGCCACTCAAATATGATATGATATGATGACTCAAATAAAATAGGGGACCAGACGTCCTCTTTTTCCCGGACATGTCCTCTTTTTGAGACCAAAAAAATGTGTCCGGGGGGAATTTCAAAATCATCCGGGATTTTGTTCCTCTAGAGCAGGGGTGGGCAACCATGTGCCATGGAGGCCAAGACTATGCAGGTTTTCATTCCAACCAAACACTACACCAGGTGATTTCACTGATTAGCACACCTTTGACAAGAGAGAAGGGGCTAATCAGTGAAATCACCTGGTGTAGTATTTGGTTGGAATGAAAACCTGCAGCCTCTTGGCCCTCCATGGCACATGGTTGCCCATCCCTGACCTAAACCCAAGATGGTATTGACCTTCAACGCCTCTCTTTACCAGGCACCACACACTAGGGAATGTCCCCAGCCGACATCAAAGATCGCCTACGATATACCTGATCCAATTCCGATCAATGTAATTTCCCTCTTCTGCCCACATCACGTCAACTGTCGTAAGACACGGTGCCACAAATAGTTATTTTCCACCACTCGCGACAGTAAGGCGCGTGGTTTGAGAAAATAAACAGGCTGCTGAAATGTCAGCCGTGTGGAAATACTTGAGATTGGAAACTGAAAGCAGCCCAACAGCTACTTGTAATGTTTGCAATGCCAGCGTTTCGAGAGGCGGTAGCAACAGAGCGTCATACAACACAACTGCTCTGATAAGGCACTTGAAGAAACATCGTTCGAAGGAACACAGCGAGAACACAGCGAACGCATAATGCACCGAAGCAGCTAACACTGGAGGGTGCCTTGACAAGACGAGAGAAATTTGCTCAAGACAGCGATATGGCAAAAAAACAAAAACAGTTACTCACTTCAATGCATTCATAGTGTGTAGCTGTAGTATACACACATACATATATGTATAAAAGAACTAACCAGGACTCGATACCGACATGAATATCGAATGACTCGGATCGTGATCGGGGACCTCAAAATTCGATCGGGACATCCCGACCAAACACAGGCACCACACGCACCGCGCACACACACGCACTCACACAAAGGCAAGTACGCTGGTAGAAACACTTTCACGTACATAGTCACACACACACACGCGCGCGCGCGCACACACACGCACAGAGTGAGTACTGAAGACCCTAGTTATCTCACCCCAGTTTCCCAATGATTTAAATGCCATTACTGTGTGTTCTGTTCTCTGTAATTCACTAAAGAACTGACTGCATGCCCAACACACTGACTGACATCAGAATACAAAGTACAGAGACAGACAAAAAGCTTCTTTGCCTGACTGATTAGACAAAGCCATGGTGGTGTGAGTGATGTCAGGGTAAGAGAGAGGCACACACTATCACTAGTCTGGGTTGCACTATGCACGGCCAAATCATGCTTTTCATTGCCAGAAACCTACTCAAAAATGTTGACAAGCCAACACAAAATGCTTGAAAATAAGACTTATGTGATCCGTAACTTTTGTTTTTGTTTTTTATGTTACTATCACTCATATCAATCATCCTCGCTGATGTTTCAACCCAGTCCTGCCCGTTGAGTTAGTCTGCATTTCCTGTTGTACTGAATTGACATTCCAGTGTGGCAATATTTAGCAGAAACGATCAGTTCTACAAAAAGGAAGTTACTTATTTTACATAGTGACTGAAGTGACTGAAAAAAAACGAAGAAAAAGGGAAGTGCTATCTTCAGAAACTGAACCTGCAACAGGAACAAGTGTGTCAGTCTTTTTAGAAAAGAGAGCGACTGTCAGCGTGGACAGACAGTAATTGTGAACTGAACTCTGAGAATTGTTGTTCAAACACTCAATGGCTATGGCAAGTTACAGATTATCACTTTAAAGCTGCATTGTGCAATATTTTTAATGTAAAATAACGTGAAAATGCAATGACAATGCAGCTTTAATCCAGCTAAATCCAGCTAGGATGGCTAGGGAATCTACATAACAGTTGTAGGGTTGCTGGTATGATTCCCACTAACAAGAGTGCCCAATAATGTCAGGTTTCCTCTGAGCAACCTGGGAACCCCACAAGCATTTACATAGGCCTCAACATTAGTTAAAATAAGCTAACTGCTGTGATATAACCATTTTACAATGGCATACAACAGCTGTCTACTTGCAACTAAAAATCCTCTCAGCATCTTCTAGCAAGTAGAAAAAATAAACTTGTCATTGCAGTAAGGGAGTAAGTAAATGGCATAGATTGATATGGAATAAGTCTGGTTAGCACTAAATGGCCCAGGTAAGCTATATTGGCCCTAAAGCAGGCTACTCACATCAGACTCAGACAGATACATCAATGTGAACACAGGAAGGCTGGCATTGGTTCTGAAAGCCAGTGGCAGCCCCAGCCAGAGAGCACGTTCATTCTTGACCTCTGCTTCATCTCCATGGTAACACTCTGTTGCCCACCACTGTCACCATTGTGCTGTTATGTAATTAAGGAGAGGTGTACCTGAGCCAGACAATTAAGTGTGTTAATTTACAGATTTGCACAAAACACACACACACAACTTGGTTAGTCAGCGTTCTAGGCTGAAAACTCTTGGCATCAAGTTAAAATGTCAGCTACAAGATAACAAAACAGAACAGAACAGAATAGAACAGAACAAAGAAGAATGAACAGGACAGAATGGAACAGACCATAGCGGAGTGTAGTGGAACAGAACGAAACGGAACAGAACGAAACGGAACAGAATGGAACAAAACAGAGGAGAAAAAAGCAGAAAGTTGGACTGGAATACCATCCTTGCCTGAACTAGCTATTCCATACCGTACTTGAGTATTCTGTCCACCCTACACCCTAGAATACCACTGCAATGTGAGAGACATATCGGATTTGTGAGAAATGTAATTAAAACACATTTAACAAACAAAAAAACTCTTCATCACAACATAAAGCTAAGGTCAACATATGATATGAAATGTTGAACAAACATCTGACAAAAAGTGTTGAATAATCCCCCCAAAATGTAATTAAAGCCCACCTTCAGTATTTGTCCTGTTTATTGTCCTATGCCAATCCCTGCTGCTATAAAACATTCCATAGTCCCCACCATACATTTTTGACAAATAAGTGATTTTTGCGCCAAATGTTCAAAATTTCAAGCTCTTCCAAAAATGGTACTTGGCAAAAATTGACATATCACTATCCAAGCTGCCATGGTTTTGCTAGTGTGTGATGTTTGATTTTTAACCACACCGTTCCGTTACTGTTTGGAGAAAAAACCTGAGGGGGAAAGCAGAGTAAAATTGGCTGGGGAACAGCTTTACAATAATAATTCTAACACAACAAAAAGTCAAGGAGATAAGTTGTATTTTGAAACGAATCCAAAGTTGCTGGAGCATGACTGTGGAGCAAACATGGCCAGAAAAAACTAAAAACTGCAATTAACAAATTTTCTCAATGGGTCTGGAGTGGAAAGCTGTGACAGCAGTGGGCCAGGCAGGGCAGTGAGAGGTGGCCTTTCATGCTTGCTAGCTGTTAGCTTTGGCAGGGGGACAGCAGTCCTCAGTCAGCCTTCCTGCCTGGGGTGCAACAGGGGGGTTGGGAAAGCAGCCAGGGAGAGAAGGAGAGAGTCAGGGTGGAGGGGAAGGAGGGAGAGGGGAGAGAGACCGAGGGAAGGAAAGGAAGGAGGGAGGGAGAATGGGAGAGAGAAAGGGAGAGAGGGGTGGAGAAAGGGACAGAAGGAATATAAAACCGTCCTGAGGGACAGTAAATGGTATCGTATTGGATTATATCACACAGAAGCGAGTGATGGTGGGAGGGAGAAAGGCAGACTTTTAACTGTTAATCTTAGTTTCCCCTGTCCTCTCCATTTCAAACTAAACAGAGAGGAGAAATAACTGCAGCTACAGGCCCAACAGTAGAGGCAGGACAGGGGAGTCCAGGCTGTGCAGACAGATATGCAGACGAGCAGGTAGTCATTCAGACAGGAAGTCACGCCAGCCAACAACTGCAGGCAGAGAGACAGATCTGCAAGACAGATCTGACATACAAGAAGGTTGGCAGACAGACGCAGGGTAGGAATCAACTTTTTTCTTGTCTTTTTTGTGACTGGTATTCTATGATAAATAGCTGTAGTGGTGTCCGTGGCAGTGTGCCTTGGCTCTCTCGGTCACCTTGGAAGGAGCAGTGTGCATAGAGGTACGGACGGAGGTGGGGGAGTGTGTGGATAGAGGCATTCACACTTGACAGAGAGAGCCACTGAGTGCTCCAACACACCAAGTCCAGTCTAGCCCACCACCGCCAGCAGTCTGGGAAATATACTGGCATGCACAAACACACAGTCTAAACCCAGCAACCCAGCCTCTGTTTCTCTCTATGGACCTATAGTGAGTTAGGCAAGACCAGAGACAGTGTCTGTCTGCCTGTCTCTGTCTCTCTCCCCCTCTCTTCTATATGGGGCAATGTAGCACGCTGTCTCTCTATTCTGACACTTCTGGCTCAGCAATATAAAATTGTTGTCTCTGTGTTTGTCTGTCCCTCTCTCTCTCTTTCTGTCGCTCTCTCTCTCAGTGTCTCTGTTAGTAGCCAGTAAAGCCTGCCGGATTAGGTTTCACTTCATTTTCACAGGTGGACTGCTGCAACTTTTGAGAAATGCAGCTTGAAGCCTCAGCACTTCTGGTCTCTTAGCTGGCTAGGCCATGCCATTTGAGTGTGAATGCACGTGTGTGTGTGTGGTTGTGTGTGTGTGTGTGTGTGTGCGTGTGTGTGTCTGTGTATGTAACCTTTTAACCATTGTGTTGGGTCTGTGTGTGCCACATGTCAGTGTTTATGTGTCAGTGTTACTTCTAAAGGGAATTGATTTTTGGCTGGACCGCGACCGCGGGGCCAGCCCTATAAACGTGAATGTCTGTCACTGACTGACTGAGTGATGAAGTTACACCATACGTTGTTTGCAGTCATGTGATTGCGATGACGCGCGAAAATCAGATGGAGGGCAGGAAGTGAAAAGCAGAATGGAGGAAAAGCCTGTACTGTGCTAGTTTAGACGATATAGAGAGCCTAAGTCCCTAATTTTTTTTATCCCGTTTGAATTGTGCCATGAATTAGATTAGATGATGTTTGTGAATTTAAAAGATAATTTTGCAAGTCAAGAAAGTCACAGTTTGTCGGAAAACGGTAAAGTAAAATGAATTGGGCTCGCACACGCAGGGGTGGGTGATACCACAAAATTTGTTTCGATCTGATACCAAGTAATACTAAAGAGGAGCAGTCTTGCAGCATGTGTTGTTTGACAGTGAGCACACACAGCAGCAGCAGAGAAGCAAAGAGTGCATGCACTAAGAAGCGTGTTCACATGCACAGGATATCATCCACACTCTTGTCGATAAGAAGGAACAGAGACAGTTTCTATACTCGTCCATGACATAAAATTGTGAGAAAGAGAGAGAGACGGATCCATTTTCTTTTTTGGTAGTGATCCTAGAATCGATCTTCAAAACGAGATGTAGTATCTGTAGTATTGTTAGTTTTGGTATCGATCCGCCCATCCCAAACATTGAACATACACGGTCCAGCCATACACTAGGTTTTGACCTATTCTTGTTTTCCTGAACATTCAAAACAACTGCCAACTATAGGATGTCTCAACTTGGTTTTGAATAGCATTAACAAGTATGTCTGAAAAGGAATGAAACTGTCTCCAAGAAAAACAATTAAAACAACAACTAAATTGTACAACAAAATGCACACACACACACCGTCAGAAGTCTCACTCATGCCTACAGTCTTCTGGGTTGGTGTTGTGATGTTTACACTTTTAGTGTAGCACATAGCAGACATGCACACACACACACACACACACACACGCACTTAAATGGTGGGGAGTTTATCTGTAATAAAAGAGCAAGCCTGATATTTTGATCTGTGGGCCTGTTTGTTTTACTTCTGAGGACAGAGAATAGGCTGCAAGTCAAACAGCTCATTGGTTAGAATTCTACATCTGACACCAAAGCCAGCGAAGAGGCTAAACAAACCCACGCCTGCCAAAACACGTGCACACACTCCCACACACACGCTTACAATGCAATTATTCAAGGATGTGATATGGGCAAAACCATAAAAAAAACCTCAAGAAATAAAGAAGGGGAAAACAAGAATACCCAGTGTACATAGTTTTGAGTCCAAATTAAGAACTGTTAAAAATACTAACTGTCTGTTACTGTTCCTACCTTATATCCAGCGTGGGTCCTGTTCTTTGTAAGCGGAGTGGTGGAACACAACTCGATGGCTTCAGGCTCATGGAAGATCACCGTGGGCAACGGCTCCTTCCTCAGTGTCAACACATTCAGCTTGGTCTTCAGCATGGTCTGGAAGTGCTGATGGAGGGGGAGAGAGCGAGTGTTTTTCTCTATGCTTTATGACTCAATCAAGCAGCGCATATACAAACATTAGCAAAAGTAGAAACCATACAGCTGAGTGAAAACAACAATTACAAATCAAGTCAGAAAGAGAGGGAGGGAGAAGGAGAGCAAGAGA
>OMKK01013590.1:3237-16815 GCA_900302305.1 Polymixia japonica | reverse complement strand
AACAGCAGCTGTCCTCACACACACACACACACACACACACACACACACACACACACACACATACACACACACACACACACACTGTATCTCAGCTGATATTGTACAGTACCTATCATTATACAGTCAGTACAGTCCTACATCTAAATGTACCCATCTACTGTACATGTGTTGTACATTACATACGGTGTTATTCCTCATTCTATTCCAGCTCTTTCCATTCTAGTTAAACCCCAATCTATCAAAACGTACAGTGTAACATTTCATCTAAAATAACTTTGAGTGTGGTTTTGACCAAAGAAATAGGGGTGAAAATGTTGCTTTAATCCTGTTTGCCAGACGACTGTAGCCTTGTGACTGGTGGTTGATCTGCCCTGGCTGGCGTGAGCAGGGAGATCAGTGTTTTTGGCCAGCCCTTGTCTCTCAGCCTAATAGTTTTACACCCTGAGACCATTCCTGTGATTGTCAATCAGAGCGTTAGTCTCCAAACACCGTGAGATAATTAGCTTGTCTGCCCTGCCTGCCGGACTTGGCAAGACCTCCCTGGTTTTTCTCTCTCCGTGTTTTTTTCTTGTGTGCAGTGAACAGAAGCATTGTTTGAAGAATTTTTACAAATAATCTAAATTTGGGATAGTGGACGCAACGGCTTCTTGTAGTTAGTTACCCCTGCTTTGTTTCTCGTTCCATGTTGTCTCATGGTTGTGTTTCATGGATGTGTCTATAAAATGGGCCCACGAAAGCCTTTTCTGCTCTTTTCAGATGGATGAAATATATTTCTTTAGGTTTACTTACATTTCAGGCATTTAGATGATGTTCCTGTCCTGAGCAGCCTAACACTGAACACCCTTGGTTTTACACAGACTAAAGCAGCCGTCTCTAAGTCGAGGTGTAAGCATGATAATTGCGTGATAATTCCACGAGGGCCAAACCCAGGATCTTCTGCAATTCATCCATTCCACAAATGACATGACACGTCTGGGATGTGAGATACGTAACCTGAACAGGATGTGAACGGGTTAGACTGAGGTAAAACAATAGGCGCGCATTTTCATTGCTGATGTAAGACATTTTTCTCCGTCTCGCCTTGTTGAAGTGCGTCCGCTGGGTGTAAATCAAACGTAAAAAGGAAGCACTAATTTACACCTGCTTGAAGAGTTTAAAACCCTTCGGGGACTAAACAAGGTGAAGTGTCTCACTGTGATGAGAGCGTAAAAGCGGTATAATCCCTTTTTAAGAAGATTGCGACATAAAAACCTAAACTCTGAGGCAGATGATTAATAAAGTCAGAAAGAAAGGGAGTGTGTTTATTAGCGATGGATTTGCTGTGACCTGGCTTTGGGAGCCACGGCTGTGCATGCCCAGGTGTGCTAGCTAAACACAAACAAACACACACCTTCGTACTTACTATGCCCGTGGCTCCATCCTCACCCAGGTGTTTGCTGACGGGCTTATGTCTGTGTCACCTCGATTACAATTTCTGGATGTCTAACTGGCTGATTCATGGAGACGGCGTTCGCTAATGACACCCGAGGCCATATTCTTCACTCCACCGCTGATTGAATTAAACTTGCTCAGGAACTCGCTGCGCTCTCAATTGCTTGAAGGCCAACATTCATGCTGACAGACACAGCTCTACTGTTCAGACCACGTTCAGTTAACAAAGCCATGATGTTGAGCACCTAAGTGACTTGTTGTGTTGGTTAGATTAAATGATGTTTGGGAAGGACATTAGTTAATTTCAACACAATAGTAGGGTTAAGTGTGGGAACTGGGTGATACAGAGTGTCTGTTTGTCAGGTAGGTTTAGTCATTCAAGAGCAGATGACGTTTTAAATAGATTATTGATGCAGAGTCTGCACGTTATCTGCTCTATCTGTGTAAAGTGTGTGTGTTTGTACCTGGTGGTGTTTAGGCTGCTACTCTGGTGTCTGGAGCTACAGCGAGGGCTTAGTTCCTGTCACAACTTCATATATTTAGTTTCCTTCAGTCTCCCTCATATACGCAGAGTGAGGGCCCACCTACGTGTTGAGGAAAATACAGCATGACTGTGACCTCTGCATAGCTTCAAAGTCTATAGAGAAGTTTGAAAGATATTTCAAATTTCAATTGGTACTAGCTCTGAAGTTCACCTTCTGGCTGTTTATCAATTATCTTCAACAATACTTGTTCTTTTCCACAGCTTTGCAAAGATGGGTCTTTGTGTTAAAATAATGCATTCAACAGGACACATGCGCCCACACACACACTTTCAAGACCTTTTCCTTAAAGTACTTCATACTCTTTTTATTTATTTGGATTAGAACTACAATGTTTGATGTCAAGCACTTTAAAACAGTAGGTCCTCAAGTTTACACCTTTTAATGAGAAATTCCTATCTGTTAATTAAAGTGATTGAGAAACTCAAGTTCAGAGCTTTTATTCGCAATTTTTTTATTTGTGCTGACTCTTTTTCTTTTAACAGAGTAACAGAGGCTACAGTCCTCAAGAGGCTCAATGAACTGAACTACAACAAAGCAACAGGCTTAGATAATATACCTGCCAGGTTCCTACGGGATGCAGCAGAGTGCATTACTCCTGGTGTAGCCCATTTAATCAATCAGGGGAGCAGGGGAAGGTACCCACTGATCTCAAGAGTGCAAGAGGCATTCCTCTCTATAAGAAGGGTAATACGCTTGAGAAAGGAAATTACAGACCAGTTTCAATTTTAAGTGTTCTGTCCAAATTTATTGAAAATATCATGCATGAGCAGAATAATGTCCCCATAGCAAGTCACAATATATTATTTGAACTACAGTCAGGATTCAGGCAATTCCCTTCCACTGAAACATGCCTTTTATCCTCAACAAATCGCATTAGATTAGTTGATGTAGGCAAGTTCTGTGGCATGGTCATGTTGGACCTCCAAAAGCTACTGCATCATGGTATCCTGTTGTTTAAGCTAAAGGCCATGTGTTTCAGCAATTTGACCATTCAATGGGTCAATTCTTACCTTTCTGGAAGGACACAAATAGTGGATGTTAATAGGACACTTTCCAAAGCTAAAACCATAAGGTGTGGGGTCCCTCAAGGGACTGTCTTAGGGCCCCCCTTTTTCTACTATATCTTATGATTTGACCTTTTTCTTTACATCTTTTACTTCTTGTGTCGCATAAAGAAAAGTCAATTAATGAGCTTCAAAGAGTCGGGACCTGGGTTTCTGATAACAAGCTGTCGGTAGGTGAGAGAGTTATCTTAGATACAGTGAACTATCCACGATGCACACTAGATAAACATTTATCTGGGGATGCCATGGCTCTAAAAGCCCTCACTAAAATCAGTCAGAAGACATGACAAAAAAAGACAACATTCTTTACAAGAAAATAGATGTATTGAAGTCTTTGGCTGGAGCATTAATTCAATGCCATTTCAACTATGCTGCCACCTCCTGGTTCAACAGTACACCACAGCACATTGAAAATAAACCGCAGTCCACCCCAAAACATTAATCAGGCTTGTCTCAAAAGACTGTTAAAGACTTAAATTGGCTTCCAGTGGAGAAAAGAGTCATTCAAATCTAGTTCAGTCTTACTCACAAAAGTGTCCAAAAACGCTGTCCCCAAATATCTATCTAACTATTTTAATTGCTTTAGAGATAACCGTAACTATGCAAGAAGAGGCAGCGCAGCATCATTTATCTGTTGAGCTCCATGGGCAAAAATACATTTCTATACACATGCAATTGAGCGGAATAAACTTCTGGGATCTATGAAACTCATACAAGCAGACAGAAACTACTACAACTACCACCTCTACAATACGGACAAATTAATGGGACAAACTAACTCCTGGTAGTCTCTTTCTTTTTTTTCTTTTGATGTGTTTTAAAGTCTTGTCCCCCAGAGGACCACCATGGAAATAAGCCTTCTGGATTTGTGTATTTTCAATCCCTGATATTTAAAAGAAATATGTGATGAGTCTTCAGCTGAAGTATTGTATGTATGTCTGTCAAATAAATCTATCTATCTATCTATCTATCTATCTATCTATCTATCTATCTATCTATCTATCTATCTATCTATCTATCTATCTATCTATCTGTCTGTCTGTCTGTCTGTCTGCCTGCCTGCCTGCCTGCCTGCCTGCCTGCCTGCCTGCCTGTCTGCCTGCCTGCCTGCCTGCCTGCCTGTCTGTCTATCTATCTATCTATCTATATATCTATCTATCTATTAAAGAGGTATGATATTAAGTGATACAATAAATTGAGATTTGTCAGTTGATTACGTTCACCAAGGCTGTTATCCTGAACAAAACAGGGATATCTACATCGGAGAATTATCTCATATGCAGAAATGTACACTCCAGTTCTGTTCTTCAAAGAGGAAGAATATCAACATTACTGAACTATTCACTCTGATCACTGTTTACAAAACCAGTGGAAGATGAAAGCGGTCGGTGTTTGTACAATATGCCATGGAGAGGGAGAAAGGGAGAGAGACAACGGAGAAGAGAAAAGGAGGGAGTAAACAGTAGTTTTATAGAGAGGTGAAGAAAAGGGAACGAGGAGGGAGGGAAGCAAAGGAAAAGGAGAGAGAGATGCTTTAAGGCACTACAGAGATTCCCCCACTCCTCTTCTCTTAGACTCTCCCAGTAATCAGTTTCGGTGTATTAAATTCGGATTAACCACAATAGCTGAATTAAAATACTAGCTGGCAAGGAAATTATTTTCCCGCTCGCTAATGAAATTCACGAAACAATGCCTGCCCTGATCCCCACCTCAAGAAGCACTTACACACACACACACACACTCACATATGAACACAAGAGGGTTGATTACGGGGTAATGACTGAGGTGCTGCCCTGTCATTCATCACTGTATGAAAGGAGAGGTGAGCTCGATTGTTTACCAGCAACGTCTTTGATTAGATTTGGAAATTCACTAATAGCTCCTCAGGTGTAAACAGATGATATACGGCACGTTGCTGTGGTCAGGATACAAGGCAGGCGACGCGTTGATCTATGTGGACCACAAAGGAATGGCTAGCGTTAGCATGCTATGGGAGGACACACCATGAGTAAATGTACATCAAATGAAGTCGGGGGCTAGCGTGAACGGTTTTTGTGGTCAAGAAAGGAGGAAACAGAGAGAATCGGGTGAATATAACAACAGAGAAAGTGAAGACAGTTTTATTTTGTGTGTGTGTGTGTTTTGTGGGGTTGGGGGGGAGATTCCTAGAGTCCTTTCAATACAGACCACTCAGGTATAATCCACATTAAATCGCATATATTCAAACATCCACATGTAATAAAACGTAATTGAATGAGGCCACAGTCCTAGTCCTCTCTCTGTCTCTCTCATATGATCCTTCGCTTGGCTACCTCACGCCATGATGTACTGAATTATTTCACGAGCCGCTGACTTCTCCACCGAGCGGAGCGTTGGCAGCGGCGCTGTGAGATGTTACCACACCTTTCTCTGTGCGCTTTTCTCTTCCAGTCACACTAAAGCCCTATAGGACTGCATGGTGATTGAGCTAGACACTGTGCCTGTACGTGTGTGTGTGTGTGTGTGTGTGTGTGCGTGTGTGCGTGTGCGTGTGTATATGTGTCTCTGTATACGTATGTGTGCATATATATCAGAACATGTTTGAGTTTCTCATGCTGTGTATGAATATCTCCATCAGCATGTGTGCATGCATGTGGTTGATTGTGCATGCGTGTGTGTGTGTGTCTGTGCATGTGTCTGCACAGGCGTGCATGCATTTATGAGTGTGCAGTCATGTGTGTCCAATATGCAGTGTGACGGTAATCCCCATTCTCCAGCCAGCTCCAGTCACGGTCAGTAGAGAGGGACTCTCCCCAGTGCCAGAACCCCAGCAGGAAGGACCTAAATCAGGCTGACACACTCCTGGCACACCCCAGACCAGTACCAAATTGTTGCTGACAGTATCAAATGCATCCCATTTGATGTTGGACAATGCTTAAGTCCCCTGACCTCTGCCTGTAATGCAAAGTCTTAGAGAGATGGGGCTTGGGTTGGGGGTGGGGAGTGGACAGGGACAGATTTATAGAGGCAATGGACAAGAGAGTTATTCTTGAAATGAGTGATTATTGTTTTATTTTTATATGATACCATTGCTCTTATTGTTGTTGTGGTTCTTTATGGCCTGTTTTACACAACTTGACTGGTTAAATAAGGGTTACTTTGAATACGGTCATGCCAAGGAGATGAAAAAGGCATATAAGCTGACATATGACACACAGTTCAGTGTTAGCCTACAGTCCGATGCAAATCCTTGACCCTCACTTAATATGTGTATTCACTGTGGGCAAGTTGATAAATGCATCATCGTGCTAATCAGAAGGTCATGGATTCAAATCCAGGGCAGAACAACCAGAATACAGATCATGCAATATCATTATTCATAATAGGTACTGCAAAATTAGACTTGACTTAATCAACTTATCTCCATCCATCCATCTATCCATTTTCTAACCTGCTTTATGTTGGCCAGGGTCGCGTTGGCAGCAAGGCCAACAGAGCAGCCCAGACGTCCCTTTCCCCACCAACTTTCTCTAACCTTTCCTGTGGGATCTCTAGGCATTCCCAGCACAGCTGAGAGATATAATCTCTCCAGTGTGTCCTGGGTCTGCCCCGGGGTCTCCTCCCACTTGGACGTGCCCGGTACATCTCCAAAGGGAGGCATCCAGGGGGCATCTTTACAAGATGCCCGAACCACCTCAACTGACTCCTCTCCATGTAGAGGAGCAGCGGCTGTACTCCTCCCTGATCACGGAGCTCCTCACCCTATCACGGAGAGTGAGCCCTGTCACCCTACGGAGAAACCCCATTTCAGCCGCTTGTATCCGTAATCTCATTCTTTTGGTCACTACCCATAGAGAATACACCACCACAGTCTTCACCACCATGGTCCATCTTTTTCTGTGAGAGAACCATGGCCTTGGATTTGGAGGTGCTGATCCTCATCCTGACCACATCACACTCAGCTGCAAACCGCTCAAGTACACGTAAAAGATCACAGTGTGATGGCGGCAAAAGGACAACATCATCTGCAAATAGCAGCGATGCCACCCTTATGTTACCAAACTGGACACTCTCCAGACCACGGCCACGCCTTGATATCCTGTCCATGAAAACCACAAATAGGAGCACAAACACATATAGACAGGTTGGGCAAACTCTGTGCTCCCTCAATCATCTGCCACAGGGTAAAACGCTGGTCACTGAGGTTGTTGGAAAGCTCCTCAGTGGCAAGGCACCAGGAGTGGATGAGATCCATCCAGAAATGCTGAAGGCCCTGGACGTTGTGGGGGTGTCTTAGTTGACACGACTCTGCAATGTTGCATGGACATCGGGAACAGTGCCTTTGGACTGGAAGACCGGGGTGGTGGTCCTTGTTTTTAAAAAAGGGGGCCGGAGGGTGTCTTCCAATTATCGTGGCATCACATTACTCGTCCTGGCTATGGAACAGCGGACCAGCTTTTTATTCTGTCACTTTATCTCTTGTAGTTCAATGATTATAAAACTGCTGTACCAGGGGAAACTAGGGCCTTCCATACAAAAATAAATGCATTATCTGAACAAGTTTTGATGGAATTCCATCAAATCAATATATAATATAACTTCAAACCCAACATTCAACTTGATGACTTGATCTGTGCATTCTTCTGAGTGCATGTGGGCTTCCAAGTGGCTAAGTGATCTACTGGACTCTCTAGTAGTCCTTGATAGTGAGCGACCATTAGATGGTCCCTCAGCTACTTAGCTAGCAATCTCTCAGCACTGTAACCTAGCAACACCACTTAAAGGGCATAATACCAAGGATGGGTTTTGGAATGTTGCTGAATGGCCGTTGGAAACATTTGTCTGCATTGCATCTGAAATCTCAGCTTAACAAAAATGTTAGTAGTGAGTAGCCACTTTCAAATATCCAAGCTAAATGGCAACTTGATTGAGTGTCTAGTGGGGGAGTCATGGTTGGTCCTTAAGTATGTGGATACAGATATTCGGAAAATGAAGCATTTAGGTGTAACATTTAAGATGGTGAACAAGAGCTTCTGACTCACCATCAATTTCTGTGCAAAGACGGCAAGCCACCAGGAAATGACCTAGACAACTTCTTCAACTACAGAGGCAAGCCGGAACCAATACATTTCACACACAAACACACAGATCCCCTCTCTATGCTAACCTTAAACTTCTCAAGTAGGCCTTTTTTGCTGTCTTGCAATTTGATTTTAACTATAATCTCCTTAGACCTCAAAGTCAAACTTCATTATTCTATTCCGAGAACTTGGGGATGATTATCTAAAGGTTGGTCCTCCCTCTTTTCATCACCCCCTCCATCATCCCTAGTTTTCTCCCAGTCACTACAGAGGCATAAAGATCACCAGCCGGTCTGAACACTGACTGAGTGCCTATCATTGCCTCCAGTGTCAGCCGCCGGCCTTGCAGAGACAAGGGTTCTTGCCCAAGAAATGAAGTATGGATTTCTAATTTAAGGGAAGGGCTGGAGATGTGGGTCAAAGTTGCATTTATTTCAAGGCACTTCATCCGCATCCCACCTTCGATCCCCCTGTAGTTGAGAAATACATATTGGGCCAAGCTTCAAATGGAGCAAGGGGCTTTGACGGTCAGGGAAGATGAGAGGTTTGCATTATGTATTTATTTTGCCCACTGAATGAGTAATTGCTAACATAATGACTTTACTCCCAATGTGCCCTTAAAAACAGGGTTGAGTTACGTGAACCTTGCAGCCACCGTTATGTGTAACAATCAACGGGGAAAGAGTGTGTGAGAGAGAGACATTGGGAGAGAGAGACCATCATTGTGAGACACAGAAGGAGAAACAATGCAAAGACTCCTAAAACTTGAAGTTAATACATAAAAACTCAACGAGGAGCCGTTCACAACTGTGTTCTCCTCAAGCCCCTTGACTAGGAGACTTTAAATGAATATTTCTGGCCTTGCACATTGCCATTATGTTTTCACTGGTCATCCTCGGCTGTCAGCCATTTTCTCACTGCAGCGCAGGCGAGGCAGACATCTTGACAACTTCCTGTGTGATCTGCCTGAAAGGCGTTCTCACACCTGCCTGGTTCAGGGTCGGGGGTCAAACCCAAAGAGTTTTTTTCTAGTCCTAAATTTAGCATGGTGATCTGTGTGAATGTTTCCATCGCTCTCACATGGAGGTCTACCCTCTACCAACAGACAAGGACAGTGATTTTAGTTTGTGCAGGAACATCATAGAACAGTATAGTAGGTCCGCACTTGTCTTAAATCAGCAATTTACCAGGTGTCACGAGGTTTAAAGCTGTATTACACCAGGGTAGTTATGTTGTTGTTAAATCGTTGTCAGGGTCAATAAAATTGTTTACAAGGTGAAGAAAGGATTCTAACAAGTTTGAAAGGTTTTCCAAGAGTGAAATACTTTTAGGTAAATAATATAATTGTTTATACATCTACTGTGCATCTCAATCAGAAAAATTAAAAACCTGCCTCATCGAAAGTGGCTTCTCATCATAAGGTGGTGATTCTGAAGATGTGTATTCCCCCTATTGCTTTTGACATTGACATTTCCAGTAATGTACATTTCATGTTTTTTTAAATGTTGTTTTACACCCATAGAAACTTTATTACCAAAACACTGGCAGACAAAAAAGGCACGAAGACAAGATAGGAGTTCCATCGAGTCAAAGTCTCACACACACACACACACACACACACACACCTCCAAATGTACAGAGGGAGACATTATCTTGAGGCGATGGATCATGTAAATGGCATTTTGTCTACGTTATGAGAATGCGGGAGATGTTTTTCTGCACGACTGAGGCGCTTATCAAGTGGGTCTGTCTGCAACACAACCCCCACCCCAAGAAATGTCATCTTTAGAGGAGAGGGGAGAGGGTGTGTATACCTCTGGGTTTGTATGTGTGTGTGTGTGTGTGTGTGTAGTGTGAGCAGGGGGTGTAAAACAAACTTTTCATGACTTTATTTGCCATGGTGACAATCAGAATTGATAAATTGCTCATAGTAACTGTCACCTGAGTCGTAAGGGCAAATCAGACACTCCATTCCCACTCCTGTGTTCCCTGAAACCCTCCAGGCTACGAGACACAGCAGAAAGAATTACTAGCAAGAAGAAGGAACTGCAAAACAATACCATTTCCAGCGGTGCAGTGGTCCATTGTTTAGCTCTCCCTCTAATTAATCAATGCTAAGCAATGTAGATATTCCTAGTGAACGCTGCGTGCTAATCTAGAAGCATATTAGTGTATCGTTTTAGAGTAAATACACACTGTAAATCATTTGGCCCTAATAGAATAATTATCGGTTGTTTCCTTTTCAGACATTATAATGGAAAAAACTTGAAATTATTATTTCATGTGGTTGTTTGCATTATGTTAGCATTGCAACTGAACAATAATCTTATCATGTTTAGCAGTGAAACAATGCTGTTCAGCTGATGCACGCAAGTGTGTATATCTCTGTTAAGTAATCCGAGCGTATTTATTCTAGAGGATCTGTGTGTTGTACTGCGTGGGCTGTGGAACGCGTTTCACTTTAATGTCCACGTTAGTGTCCATCAACATGCAACGTGTGTAATGAGACATTAATGTTCCACAGCTGCTGTGTAGCTCGATGTGCTCGGTAGGCTTCAGGTCGGAGTTTCTCTCTAAAAGTCATCAGGGAATGTGTCACATTCAAACTGTACATCCATTTACCATGGTTAGTCAAGTTAATCATGAAGGAGACAGCTTAGAATTTAAGGAAATATGGTGTCTCATTGTAAAGTATGGATATGGTCCTCATGTCTCTATTTTCTCTGTGATGTTCCCAGATTCTTGCCACCATCTGTCTTCATCCTCTCCTGCAGTCATTGCCTCCCATCTAATAACCATCCTTGTGTCTCCAAAATGGCTGCCATCAGACTTGCCAGTAAACCACTGCAGTCAACACATATAACCCTCCATCAGATTAAAGTGAAATTATCGTCGGACCCATAACCCTCATACAATTAGACTAGCTAATAATCTCTGTCGTTACACCTCTTCAAATGGCAGGCACCTGGTGGGTTCAGCTTCTCCACAACGTTATCAAATCAACCCAACCCCATCCAATCAAACCCAAAAGCCTTGATTAATGGGATGTGGACTCCTGCTTAAAAAAGAGGAATCAATTTTATATCACTGGCAATGATGTTGAATGACTTTATCGCGTTGAATGGAATGGTTATGGTTATGACATGGATCTGTCTCTGAGGACAGCAGCGAAGGCTGTCTAATTTACAGACAGGGAGATTCTGCAAAGCCAAAAGTAAATGGGTTGGTGCTACAGTGCAATGATTAAACCAGACACTGTTGGCACAGGGGTTTAACAGTCTCTGTTGAGATACATGATTAGTCCTTGTTAAAGAGACGTAGGTCTGCAGTGTTATTCATCTACCATTGAGAGAGTGAGCGACACAGAGTAATAGAAACAGATGAAATGAAAAAATATATCATTCTAATTCTGTTTCATCTGCAATTAAAACACCATACTGCTAACAAGTGTAATGAGGCCAAGTGAATGTGATACAGCACTGTGGTGTAAATTCACTTCAAAGTCCAATCATTATTGCACAGAAAGAGCAGTTAGTTACCCCCAGCCCTGGATCATATGTACCTCTGCTGGTGTATCTTTAAATCCAGCTTTCCTACCGCCTGAGTACATTAAAAACATATTAATGTAGCACTGTCCATCATGTGTTTAAAATGGATTCATGAAAAACATGTTAGCCTTTTTAAATACAAATTCTGACTTGATGTTGTATAGTTTGTGGTTCCAGGCTCAGGACACGTAGTCAGTGATCATTGGTTATTGTCAGTGTGGTCAAACATGGACAGCTTGGACACATCTAGACGCTCGCAATCTGATTCTGTTTCTGGTCTTTTGACATAAATGTTATGAGGTAATACATTTTATTTTATGAGTGAGATCACTATTAAAAGGTTGGTGACATAAAAGCATGCATATTTGAGAAGCTAAATATTTAATTTCATAAGTATACATAGTATTTAGACATCTAAAGATGACCAGATTGAATAAAGCCTTTACAGTGACGATGTCTGTTGGTGACTTGAGATGATGACTGACGTCTCCAGGTTAAAATACAGGCGCTCGCATTCATTTACAGACACAAGAAGAAAATAAGTTATATTTTACAGCAAACAAGACATTTGGTTTAAAGGAAGACAGATTATAAAATTCAATAACAGTACAGGATAAATTATATCCACTATTGATTGATCACTGTTGTCCAACTGTTGGTAGAAAGTGTGGCCACACTACTGAAGAGAGATTGGAAAGAGTCTTTATTTAGTTTCTGAATTTAGCACATTAATTATTTCATGTAATAATGTAATCCATGTGTGCTCTCTCTCTCACACACTTGACACAACTTCATTAAGAACATCCATCCCTTTACGAAACAGTCACATGAAATTACGTGGAAAACAACATGCGAGTGTTATCACGTAGTTTTTTTCACATGAATATTCCAAAATATTTGTTTTACATGTTGGTTTTTCACATGTGATTCAATTAATGTGTGGAAAACCACATGTGAATAGTTTCACATGTGAGTAAAGCCAATCACATGTAAAAGTGCAGGTTTCAGATGTGAAATGGAAGATTTCACATGTGATGTTTCCGTAAGGGTGATAAGGAAAAGGAAGCGAGAGCTAAGCTACACCTAATAACTTGGATACACCAACAGGAAGCCGTCTTTGTACCGTTGGAGTTATATTGAACGTATCAAGAAGATGAACCCAACACTGTGAGACGAAGCACAATGTCCACATCAAGGTCTCTGATACAAAAATAAAGGTTTGCGATGGGAGGTAAAGCTAAAGAAATACAGTAGCGTCTCACAGGACTAAATATATCCCGCATCTGTGTCCCACAGCTTTCAATCGATCTCAGTGCTGGAACATTGTGACATTTACCTCAAGCAGTATCGGCTGGAGGCTACCTATGCACAACCAACTTCCATTTTTCTTCAGACTTTATTTAACCAGCTCTTCCCACTGAGATTAGGACTATCTTGTTCAAGTGTGACCTAGCCGAAAGAGGAGCGTCAACACATACAAGACTATGTTACTTTTACAGAGAAAAGCAAAACTGAGGCAGCAGATGAACAAATGAATAATGCTGGATCATCCATGAAATCATTGTTATAGCCTATCAATCATTCAGCCCTTCCGACTATACCGTCATCAATATCGGGTTTTTCCCCTCTGACACATTGATTATCATCGTGCCTCATTGCTCACAGCGTCTTGATGTTGACAAACAAGGATACAGAGGCAGTGCAGAGACATAGAGCACCGATCCCTCGCTCAGAGTAATCAACTAATGTGTGTGTGTGTGTGTGTGCGTGTGTGTGTGTGTGTGTGTATGTGTGAGTTGGATGAACCCTGATTCCTTATCAATCTCTGCGACAGAAGGAGACCTGAAGGCTTGCAAGAGACAGGAATCACGCTTCAGATTAGTGGGTGTGGTCTGGGTATCGTCATGGAGACAGAAGGTCCATCTCAACT
>OMKK01013586.1:28957-41559 GCA_900302305.1 Polymixia japonica | reverse complement strand
CGGCGACAAGGTCACCGCGCTAACATTAACACGACAGGGAGGACAGCAGGCGGGGGGGTCATAGGTCGAGATGGTGGGTTGTAAACGTCTCGGAGGCCGCCTAGTCTGTTGTTTGCGCGACTGCTTTTTATATAAAGTGTTGTCAGCTGTTGTTGGACATCTTCCACAGATGGTGGGTAGGCTGCGTCTTCCTGTTCCTCAGTTACTTCACACCCACACAGAGCCCGATAGGCCATACACCAGTCACATCTTTCTCCATTTCTGCAAATTCTAAAAGTCTCGATGTTATTGTCACCGCGTCGTTCAAGGGAATAGAGAAGCGCACTTACATTCATATTGGCTTTGTGGTTGAGGACACAAAGGCTTTGGAGAATGTTTTGAACATTTAATCTTTGAGATGCTGGGGGTTTGTACATAGGATTGTATGGAATGTATTGAATGAAAATGTGTTGTCTTGCTGCTGTAAGGAGGGCTTAGGTTTTATATATAATGCAAAATCTCTTACACGTCGTACTCTGTTTCATTTCGGTTATAAAAGTGGTGATTAATCATTTAAAATTACAAACTAAAATACATGTTTTTAGCCCCGGAGTTAAACAAACAGTTAATCTTTCAACTCCTATAAATTTGCAGCGGCATGGTTGCGAGATAAACCTCATTACACATTAAAATTGTAGTTTCCAGTGAACGTTCTGCTTCCTGGTTAAACCGATTTAGATGAGATAATTGTCAAGGAGGATCGGAGTTGGATATGTTAATTTAAATACAACGAACAACCTTCATCCCAGTTCTGTCAGACATGACAGTCCAGGGAAACCAGCCCCTGTTGGCACAGAACACTAAGACCTTAGTTAGTTACTATCATTTCTGTTTCAGCGCCCAACTCTTTACGTCAAGTTTGATCCATGCTTAGTAGCTGGAGTTAAATACTTTTGGCTTTCATTTGATATAATCTGAGGCCTGACAGAAACATCGTGGCTGTGGATGAAGGCCTGCAGGTAATTCCATCATTTCAGTGTCAGGCCGTATCATTGTTTGAATCTACTCAAATTGACGCCAGTTTTTCACCTCCAGTTTAGTCGCGTTTAAGATTCACGAGGAGGCGTACTTGTAACTAGACGGTCTAATATATTGATGGAGAGTATTAGAGTGCAATAGCTACATTAATGGCCGCCGGTGTAGTACATGATATCTTATCTAGAACACCAACCCTTGACAACCCTTACAAATGCTGGGTTAATTGAAGCGTGATGGCGTTGACAGGAGTGCAGTGACTGGGCAATTATTACTGAAATACAAAATCTATTTTTCATTACAGGATAGCATTTGGACCCTTATTGAGCCCGTCTCCAGCGGATAGTAATGACTTTCTATCTTTCTGTCTCCCCCCCGACATCCTAAGTTAGATTCAGTGACTCAGCAACATTTTGAAATCGACTTGCCCGGTGGCTCTCTGTGGTTCCAAAACGCATCAAAAACACACCCCAGAGATGATCTCCTTATCTGTATAAGGTGTCTATCATTATATCTCTTCAGCGTACAATACGTGTGTGGAATCGATTTCGGGGAAAACCGCCCTAAATCCTCAAAAAAAAAACGTGCTTAAATCTGTAGCTGCAGTCAGATCAGAAAGGATGTTGAAAAAATAAGCGAACCCTCTTCAGATTTTTAATTTTCATGGGAAGCTTTTCCCTCCCTTGCAAAGTTTGGCAGGATGTTCAGGGCATTCACTGCAACCGGTGTCCATGAATAACCTCATTAAAAGGTAGTGGGATTGCATGCCAGGGGCACAGGCAGCCTCCCTTTTGCTTGTGTGCTTGGAACGAGAATTCAGAGGCCGTTAGTTGGTTTAAACGTTGCCCCTGGCCAACTATTTTTGCTTGGATATCTGCTGCATTAGTTAGAAGAGGACTCAGTTGTCGTTCTACGAGTCCTATGATAAAGGACGGGCCGTTTAGTGTATAGGAAATAGCCTCTCCTGATCTTTGGTTCTAGGATAAGCGATTCTATGACAACAGAGCGGCGACTAGCTCCCGTTACACGTACAACGCAAGAGGATCAGACCCCCTCTTCTCTGTCATTACTTGATAGGAGCGGAGTACTAAACAGTGTCTGACCTATTTCTGCTCTTGGCTTGGTTTGCGACGTTTCTTTAAACAAATGAACACTTATGAAACAATGGCCTCCAGACAAAGAGGTACATTCAGTTGTTTCTCTGTGTGGGCTGCAACGATAAAGCAATATATGGCCTCCTCGGTAATCTTTTGTGAAGGATGAATTTCTTCCACATGCAATGACTAATTAGTTTCACAGAGGCTGTAATGAGTGGAACTAAGGAGTAGCTGTGGTACCATTTCCCATGAATCCCAGCACCTCCCATCATATCAGAGCAGATATAAGACAATTAATAAAGCACACAGCCACACACAAAATGTATGAGTCACATTCAGTTAATGTTTATGGAATAATAATAATAATACTTTACTGATCCCTGGTTGTTGTGCTTAATGACACTTTATAATGTTTATCCTGTAATGACTGGACCACCCTGCTGGAACAATGAGCCTTTAAAATGTAACCATTGAAACAATTTGTTAAAAAGAGCAAAACAAGGGAAAGAAAGGAGCAGAGATGATGTAAACAGTTTAAGTTTTGTAGTGCGGAGTTGTTTCCATAGAAACCACAATAGCGCGCGGACAACTGAAAATCACGTCAACAAATAAACAGAGAAGACTGTCGAAAAATACGTGACATAACCATAAAAACGAACTAAGCGCTTGTATAAACGGATCTATATTTGTTAATAAATATATTGTAACTTTAAATAAGTAAATGAGCAACTTGCGTAAGTAGTGACTTAGCTTATTATTCCGAATTCAGCGGGGTTTTTCCATCCTCGCTCACCATGAAAAGACTCTAAAACCTGCTTTGAAAAGGGAATGTTGAGATTAGGAGATGAGGTTTAACATGAGGTGGAGACTGAAGAATGTCGAGTCAGAACAATCTCTTAGTGAAGTATAACGAGCTGACGAACCCTGATGGATTATCTTCATGTCATAGCGGTGCTGCTAAACTGGGGTTAGATTTAGAGGTTTTAAGTGATTAATCACATGTACAATCAGTTTAAGTCACTGTTAAAATCCCACTCGCCCCCTTAACATAGTTTATTTATTTATCATCATTGTCATAATTTATAAATAGAGAGACATTTACGAATGTCTCTTGGTGTGTTTTCTCAACTCAGGGATGTTTTGTGTGGGTTTAAATTGTAACTTTATATTCGCGATTATATCGTGAATATCAACATTTGTAAGCGATATAATAGATATTATTTGACTTTTCTGTGTGTGCTACTGTGATGGATTCCCCTTCTACAGTCTCTAGTCACATAGATTATTACATTATTAAAAGTCTGGGCTACATTGACTGGTGATTTATGAGGAACCGGGCTCAATTCCGAGTGCGAGCTAATATATTGCGATGATAGATACATGAAATGAAAGAACCAGACAGAAACAGAACCATTATTTTGTAATGATATTGTATGACAAATATACAGGGGCCTTCAAAAAGTGTTATAAGGGAACTGTTTTGGATATAGAGGTGTTTGTCATGGTTCATTCATGGTGTGACTTCCTGTGACATTCAGTGTATAAAACAGTATGTACACTATGAGTGGTGGTGTTAGAGTGTTAGAGTTAAGTGATGATAAACTGCACACAGCAGATTTTGTGTGTGAATCACTTTACTTTCTGTGAGCCAGTAACTGTAGATGTCATTATGCTCTGCTGATGGGATCTAAGAAATATAGTTTTTGCTAAAGTTATCAGAGCTGCACTTTATCATAACGTCCAACATTGATTTAAGATATGCATTATCCTTGGGTCATTTATACAATGAAAAACATCAGATTTTATAGCAATAAAGTTTGTATTTACCATAACCCACATAGAACATGTTTACATCTGCAGATATAATTAATGATGATTACCATTATTAACACGATGATATTTTTGCAAATTCATCTTCGTCTGTATTGACAATAAGAGGATTTGAACTTATTTTATTAAGTGCTTTGAAAAGTCTTTAATATTACAGCTTCTCAGTCTAGCACTTTTAACATGGATTTAACTTCATGTCATTGGTCTGATCATCGGCCTGCTTGTCACTCCTGCATCCTAACCACAAGCTGCAAACCCCTACGCTGCCTCATATAGGTCCGTTCTGATATCCCTGCACATTCCCTCATTCAGTCTGGTATAACTAAAAATGTAGGCCTCTATATGTATGTATGTATGTATGTATGTAGGCACCAGAGGATGCAACTTTGGGGAAATGTGATAAAGTGTGCAGTTTTTATACAACCCCTTTTTAACCAAAGTGTATAATTAAATCTGTTTAAAAGACACAAAAGTTAAGAATTTAGCATAATCCTAATTAAGAGCAAGTGGGGCCTGTTGAATTATGTTAGAGGATAAGGATACTTTTGCTTCATGTGATATTCAGTCGGTTCTTTGGCCTGGGATTAGAAGAACTGGTGAAACTGGAATTTATGGTCTGGTTCTCTGGTAATTGCAATACACACATAATTTGTGCAACTTAATAGACAGTCTTTGCATTGCCAAACAAAAAAAGCAGTGATCAAATATAATTCTAATCAAAAAGATAGAAAAATCAAACAAATCTATCACCATACCTGCTGTAGTTTACTGGGTAAAGCCAAACTAACAGAGCATTACTGTATATGGATATTACTTTGTAAATGAGCCACATCAAGCTAAAATATGCCAATACAAAATGTGTAATTTTAATTAAAAAAAAAGAGTAATCTTCCTTTTACTGAGTATTTCTAGGAATAATGCAGAAGATTTGTCTTTGACTCTTTTGAGCACAAACTGGTATGAACTCCTCACCTATCTTACCACTTAACAGTCACCTTCACTTCATGTGGTTTTACCGTTCATGTAAATGAACAAGTCTGAACAGAGGCACCACAGAACAAGCAGCTTGGTTTTATGCTAAATGAGGATTATTTTCCCCAAATATCTTGTGATTGCCCCAACGACTCTTACTTCCTTGTTTTAACAGTGGCTTTTGGCCATTGTGGCTTTTGATGTATTGCTATTAACAGAAAAATGCATTTCTATTGACCTGCGTCCCAGAACATCGTGAGGTAGTGTACTATACCGGACTGTATCCGCAGTGTAAGCAGTTTTGTTTGTCTTGATACAGTATCACAGTTCATCACAGCCTAGTGGATGTCAGAGAGTGTGTCAAAAGTTTAGCTTGTTGGAATTAAATTAATTGGTATGTTGTGCCCTCAGGTGAAAGAGGCCATGCAGAGGATTCACGACAGGGGAAATATAGGAAAACTCATCCTGGATATGGAGAAGACTCCTACACCCTTGGTAACAAGATACTTGTCTACGTATTTTATTTTATTTCATTGTCACAAAGTACACAACAATATGTAGTATAGCAACACCATCATCGTTGTCCCACTTGCTTTTGAATTACGCCTCTGGAGAGTTCTTGAAAATAGTAACATGTCTGATGCTGACATTTTCAGGGAAGTTAAGATACTAATGATCTCATCCAGTTGTACAGCAATAGTTTCCATGGTGACCTTAACTCCAAACCTAGGCAGACTACAAACTGTATAGAGTGTTGTTCCTCCCTCCATCCCTACCATTGTTGCTCTTGCTTTCCTGCCAGTAGGGGTCGTATCATCTTGTGTCCTGTCCTGTGTAATTTAGTGTCCCGTCCTTAATTAATTAATTTAATATCGATGTAATGTGTGTCCTGTGCCATTAGGGGGCTACTGTGTCCTGTCCTGTACAGTGTCCTATCCTGTGTAATGTGTGTCCTGTCCTGTGTAATGTGTGTCCTGTCCTGTGTAATGTGTGTCCTGTCCTGTGTAATGTGTGTCCTGTCCTGTGTAATGTGTGTCCTGTCCTGTGTAATGTGCGTCCTGTCCTGTGTAATTGAGTGTCCTGTCCTGTGTAATGTGTGTCCTGTGCCGTTAGGCGGGTCCTGTCATATCATTACCATATCGTTGTATGCACATCGCAGGACACGACACAATCCGCACAGGACAGGACACAGATTCTGCAGTCCAAGACAGGAGCAGGCAGCCCGGGGCAGGACGTAGGCATCTCTATATAAGAATAAAGATTTATTTTTTACGAAATGCAGTTTTGTGAAGACTAAGACTGTCAATGTACCATAGGCTTCAGCCTACATGTAGTTACAGCAGTTTTGTCGCCTTTCCACAGAACAGTCAAAATGATTTGTCAGTGTAGATTTCATGCCTTTTGATCACCGTCTCTCAAATTAAAAGACGGATGTTTCCGTAGACTAATCAATTTATTACTATGATATGATATGACAAGATAAGACCCACCTAATGGCACAGGACACTCAATTACACAGGATAGGACACTAAATTACAAAGTATAGGACACTAAATTACAAAGTATAGGACACTAAATTACACAGGATAGGACACTGCACAGGACAGGACACAAGATGATTACAACCCTTTCTCTTTCATGCTATGGCTAATATTTTGTACATGTGTACCTCACTGTTTGTATAAATTGTAATAAGGCTATTTTTACCACTAGATGGCGAGTGACAGCACAGAGACTAGTGAGGCTGGGGAGGAGGAGGAAGAGCCTGAAGGAGACAATGACAACAAAGAGCGTATGCCTTTCATCCAGTAGGTCTGGGGACCAAACTGCAACGTGTCTGTCAAGAGACTGGAGAGGAAGGTTCCACAGATTCGACACAGAGGATCAGAACTACTCAAAAAATACACATTGTAAGCTCAAAGTATTGTGCAGTATGTATGTATGTATGTATGTATGTACGTATGTAGGTATGTAGGTATGGCTATTGTAGGTCGTCTATTGTTTTTCAGTTTAGTGGAACGGTAACGTGCATGAGATGGGAGTGAATCAAAACTGGAGAAACGGTACTCACCCTTGTTTGCTAACGTTCATTGAGCTTAGCGTGAGCCAGGAGAACGAGATAGAATGGAGGTAATTGTAGATATCCGCATGATATTCACTCAAAATGTGGTTTACAAGCCAAAGTATTGGTACGGGATCAGCAGTGCCTTTGAGCTACAGAACCTGCAGTGGCCACAAGCATCTTGGTCCACAGACGTATGATGACATATGATGTTCAGATACAACTAAAAAAGGAATTTTTAAAACTGATACATCTCTACTGAATGATTACATAGCTCATTATTTGAGAAGCCAGTCCATAATTCCTGGTAGGATGCCCTCTGTTGGAAGGCAATAGCCAAACTATTGGTTTTGTTTCCATAGTGAGTAATTAAATTGAAGACATATTTTCATTCTGAAATGTATTACATCAGCCTTTGAGCATTATGTGACGACCTACGGTTTTACATGCATCTTCAGACTGGAAATATTTGTTTACATTTGTATTGTTTGTACGTCGTACAAACATTGTTGTACAAACATACGTGGTTATACCTGAAACGTAGATGGCCCAAATACATTCCAGATTATCTTAGCGATGAGTCTGACTGTAAACTTTCCACAAAGGCTGGGGAGTCTCTGCTTTGCGTGTGTGTGTCTGTATGATGTTACGTTTACCTGTTGGTGCCTCACAGAAAAGTGCCATATATTAAAAACCATCACTTTTTGAGTGAGCTGCTGTATACAGGCAGGAAGGGAGTTTGAAGTAAAGTCATTACTTTGGTTGTGTTATTAATATGAAAACCACTGCATATGTGAGGGATATTTTACTTAAAGCTGCTATGTGCAGTATTCTGACTCCATCGATAGCGATCAACAAGCCGTTACAGTTCAAAACAAGCTCGACTCTCAAGCTTGGGAGGGTTATTGTCGGGCCAGCAGTGTAAACATGGTTTTAAAAAAGAGGGAATATCAACACACTGGCTGAACTGCAGCGGCAGACTTTCTAACGTTACTTTAACATAAAATAACAGAACGTTTGCACATGGCAGCTTTAATATGTGATAAAACAAATGGAGGCTGTGTAATCACGCTGGGTTGTTAGTTAGTGACCATAAAATTCAACTTAGAAATGCCAACAAAAATGCTGTTTGTTTTTATATTAAACAAATGGATAATTAGTATTATATGACTGTAGTAAAATGAGGTAAGAGACAGTTGTAATGTATAGAATTTATGGAATTGTGAAATACGTTACTGAACGGTGAGCTTCAGAAGTACATGCATCTCACTTAACGTCTTTCTCGTGTGTGTGTGTGTGTGTGTGTGTGTGTGCGTGTGTGAGAGAGAGAGAGAAAGTGAGAGGCATTGTGTGTGTTTTTGTGTGTGTGTGTATATGTTTGTATTGTATGTTTGCTTTCATGATAGTCAACTTGCCTTAAATGTGACAAAAGAAACAGAACACTGTAGAGGTATTTAGTATTCTGGTAGTCTGATTATGCGATTATATAGAAGATATGATTTACTCGTGGTAGTATTTGTTTTGTTATATCGTTATGTACTGTATATAAAAGTGCAGTTCTCTTTACTTGAATAAATGTATCTGCAAAGTATTCTGGGAAAGTTGTGTTTTCTCCTGGGCTCCACAGGCTCCTTTAGAAGACGTTCTTTCCATTCACCTGAATCTTCATTGGTGCGTTGGGGTTGCAGGGTGGGTCCAGAGCAATCTCAGCAGAGGCTGAAAGTATACGAGAATCATGTAGAGCATCTTTAATGTTCATCCATTCAGTTATGATGTTAACCATACTTTCTGTAGTTTTTGAGCACAATGTCAAATATTTCCAAGGGACATATTTTCCTGAGACATTAATACATATATGAGATTTAACCCAGTGATGGAAGGATAACACTTAGATCAAAGCAGAAATGCACTGATGAAGTAGTATTTTTTTTCACCAGATAATGTCATGTTATACAAAATAGTCCAACAGAAAACAACAGAAAAGAGAGAGAGGTGTATTGTGGACAGTTTCTTTAACCACCAGGTCACCTGGCAACCACCCAGTCGCATTTCTATACTCCATATATTACATGCATACATCAAAACCTGCATCATTTTGAGCTTTGTTTCACCCACGTATCTTATTCCTCAATATAAATATATTGCAACGACTTAGCTGTCATAACTGTTACGGAGATAAGATAATTTTGTTGCATTATATACTCCCACGTTAGACCTTGGTAGAAATGTAGAACACACAAAGGGGTTAACAGTAAGTAGGAAGCAGAGGTACCAAACTAACCACATGGCCTTAACCGTTAATAACAAATAAGGCTTCACTTAGGCCTTCTACATTTTCTTTCTTTCTGCAGTAATATCGCGCCTATTTTAATATAAATTCCTGTTGGCTTCAGTTTACATGCATGTAATTCGATATTGCACGTGTGGAAAAAGCGTACTAAATGGGAGGGCGTATACAGTAGATGGTTCTTTAATAAATACTGACAGTGGTGTTTCTATATTAAGCCTGTGCACCCAAGAGACCAGCACGGTTACCTCTGATCCACTAGACAGCGGAGGTTTTCTTACGTAGCTGCCCTCTCCCATCGGTCTACAACATGGCACTCTAAAAATAACTACCTGCGCCAGAGCTGGGAGCTGGACTTCCTCAACTCTAATAGCCCCTTGGTGTTTTTTTTTAATGATACAGTTGGAAGTCTGTATTTTCAAAACACTTTAAAGATAATTAATATAGTTTTAGTAACTGGTTTTGATACATTTTTTATGAATAATACCCCTTTTTGGAATATTTTATTTCTATTTCATGAACTTACCGATGTTTCACAACTGGAGAGCTGATTTGACAGGTCACAGATGGTGACGTTGGCACATTTCTTCCCAGTATAGCGAGACACCCGGTAGTAACGTTATTCCCACTTGTCTAGAATCCATTAATGTCCAAAACTGTCACATGAAGGGGAGGGAATGGAAGCAGTCACATCTGCTCATACAGAACACTAGTGATGCAGTCAATGAATTTAGAGCTTGTTTGTGAAATGAACGGGGAAAACTGCTTTAGTGCACCTTGTCCCAAGTAAATATTTATGAATGGGCAGAGACAGGCAAATCATTGTTTGCTAGTCCACCCTTATTTCACCCCCTCCTCCTCCTGATGTTTGGAAAAACACAAACATAGTATGAGCCAATGGCGGGGGAGCGGCCAGAAAGACATACAGAGGGCCAGTATATATTAAGCGGTCCACGGTGTTTTTCGTTCCTCTGGCTGTTTTACAAGGTGCGCCGCTGTGGGATTCGTTTACCTCAGACATGGCACGTCTGGTCCTCCCTATTTTTCTGGTTCTTTGCTTCTCCTTGCTCCACCATAGCTCTGGCCGTCCACCTCGCACCAGGAAGGCTGTGCCATCTCGACAGACAGGTGACTATACCCTGGCATACATGCCGAGTGGCGAAGCTACTGTAACGCGCTTGGTGTCGATGTTTATCTCACATCGTTTTCCTGACTTTCTATCGAGATGCAGCTGCAGATGAAGATGATGTGAAGTCCCAGCTTAACAAGTTGTGGCAGGAGGTCAACTCCCTGAAGGAGATCCAGGCTTTGCAGACAGGTACTATTCTCACAAACTAGATGAAGCTGAATAAAAGAGGCAGTGATTCTGAGAGGAGACACGAAGGAATTCAGAGGTGTTACTGCATTCTGTTATTAAGCAACCAACAGTGGTTTGTGTCTTAAAAACAGTACGGAGTGGTAACAATGGTTAATAATAGTAATTCTGGTACTATAATAGATGAGTTACAAGTCACAAGCTCATATATGATACTACTAAAGATCTGAATACTGCCCTTCTCCCAATGCTCCATGCTGATTAAGACCACTGTCATCATACAGGAGTGTGGAAACTATCTTGAGGTAATTATACTGTACTGTATTACTGTACTGTACTTGTCTGTTTTACCCTGGATAATCAGGTATGGAACTTTTTGGTATGCTTAGTTGCCAGTAGACAGGAGGTATATTTATAGCAGTGAGATTTCAAGACCCTTTAGAGTAAAATTGGTGAGAAGATACAATTGCATTGGAGAGAAAGTGTTATGCAACCTACACTTCATAAACAAGGTCAGAGCGTTGTACTAAGTATCGAACACGTTTAAAAAAAAAAAAAAAAAGACAATTACTATTTACTAATTACTACTATTGTTATTATTTTCAGTTTGTCTCCGTGGCATCAAAGCTCACAGGAAGTGTTACCTTACCATTGAGGAACCCAAACACTACCATGAAGCGAATGAAGACTGCATCGCGCAAGGAGGAACCCTGGCCACGCCGCGAGACCAAAACGAGAACAATGAATTGAGGGACTATGCAAAAAGGAGCGCTCCAGGTTCCAAGGATTTCTGGATTGGTGTGGCTGATATTGTGAAAGAGGGCCAGTATGTCGATGTCAACAGCATGCCCATCAGTTACTTCAACTGGGACCGCTCCAAGAAGCAGCCCACAGGAACCAAGAGGGAAAGCTGTGTCGTTCTTTCAGTGGCCGCACAAGGAAAGTGGTATGATGAAGTCTGTCGCAGCCAGAAAAAGTACATTTGTGAATACCTTATACCCTAGCTGGGGTACCACTAAGGAGACCAAATGGTTGTTGACAACCTGATGATCATTTATGCTGGTCATTGATTAAAATCATGCAAAATCACACGTTTTGTTTGAATCGTTTCTTTTTGGCAAAGTTTTATTATGTTTTCCATGAGTTTTTTGTTTTTAATGTCTTCATTTATGATGGAAAGATGATATATTAGCCAGTGTAATGAAATGTTTCTATGGTTATCTCATTCGCCTGATAAAACCTTTGTCAATTCAATTAAATTCAGGTAAATTCAATTAAATTCAAAAAACTTTATTGTCTATCACATAATGATAGAAGATAGTCTTAGGTTAGGGGCTCACAAACAACATAAAAACATACACCCATAAAAGACTTGCATAAAATTACGTTAAAACACAAACAAATCCATAAATGAACAAGAGCAGGTGGCAAAGCTGGATTAAAAACTAGTGACAGTCTATTTGGCCGTTTGTTTAAAACGGATATTGCAGCGGGAATGAAAGAGGTTTTGTGAGTTTTGTTTTTGGCCAGAGGTGCTCTGAAGCTCCGGCCTGATGGGAGTAGCTGAAAGGAGTGGTGAAGGCGGTGTGAAGGATCCTTAGTGAAGGATCCTTAGTGAAGGAGTCCGCCCTTCTTTTAACTGCGTGACTGTAAAGGTCTGAGAGTTGGGTCTGAGTGTTGCCGGTGATTTTGGTTGCATGCTTGATGATTCCTGTGAGTTTTTTCTTGCTTTTCTCTTGTGAGGAAGTTGCACCAGGATGCAATGACGAATGTGAGGACCGATTCAACAAGTGACCGGTGTACTGCTGTTAAAACGTCCCATCTGACATTGAAACCCTTCAGCCTCCTCCGGAGAAACGTGCGCTGTTGGGCCTTTTTGTAGACCCCGCATCCGCATGTTGCGTGAAGGACAGGTGGTGGTCGATCTCAGTTCCCGGGTACTTAAAGATCTCGACCTGTCCCACCACCTGCCCCTCCAGTGGTCCAGAGAGAGGGTGTCAGGTGTCAGGTGCCCCCCCCCCCCCC
>OMKK01013586.1:15923-26310 GCA_900302305.1 Polymixia japonica | reverse complement strand
TTTTTTCTGTTCAGTAAAGTCTTCTATATATGGTATGTTTTGAATCGTCGCTTGTGACGTGTGGTGTCATTATATACTGTACGTTTTAAGGTATCTCTGCACCAGGGTTACTGAGAAAAGCTTCTGTACATTAATTGTACTTTAATTTAAAGCAATTTAAATTATACTAATCTAGTCAATGTTATCACCAAGCCTCGCGCCAAAATAAGAAATTATGAAGTGATTTTTGGACCAAATGCAAATAGGTAAATTTTGACCCAAATATCCAAAGGAGTTTAATTACGCTCTTTGAGATTCACTTTGAGACCCATGCAATGTTTTCTCTTGCTATTTGCTGCCTTCTAGCGTTAGAAACACAGTCAGACATAAACACTTCCCCCATCTTCCTTTAAAAGTCTATTGCCTGTAGCATTGGAAATGGTCCCATACGAGGAGCTTATAGTAAACATATTTCCCCATCTTTCTATAATGTTGATGACATTTACAAGAACACACATCAGCCCCGGTGCCAGGATAACCTTGTCGGGCGGGCAATCCAACAGACTGGGGGGCATGGAGCTGGATAATGGCTGGATATGTATACCAAGTTTGATGGCAATCGAATATACAGCGTAGGAGTTATGCTTTTTTTTTTAATTGTCCTGTACTTACAGCGCCCACATTAAGCTTGTTTGTGTGAAGAATTTGCACCGAAACATCTATGCATTGCAAAAAAATCGCACGTCTCTATCATATACCACCTCACGGGCATTTGCGCTACAAAAATATGAAGAAGGAAAATAATAAACCAGCACAAAAACAACAGGACTCCAGTCCCACGGCCTTGAAAACCATAATAAAGAACATGCACAGATTCGCACACCTGTCTGGACGGGATGTGACGCCAAGATCTCGTTCTGACTGAAGTATCGCGGTGTTGAACACCAGCCATTTTTCTCCATTGATAGCAGGGCCACTTTGTATCCAGGGCAGTGTAACAGAGAAAGTGTTGCGATCACTTTGATAAAGCCTGCAAGTTTTGGACAAGTTTTGATTTCGTTATTTAAACATCCAAACTTAAAAAAAACAAAACACGGCGCAAATCATGTTTGTGTCTGCCGCCGCAATGTTTTACCGTTGACATCCCTTGTGTCTGGATAGATGTGTGTCTAAAAACTGTCGCATAAATGGAAATGGTGCCTAGCGAAGAGAACCAGCTCGTACCCAAAGAGGTGAGGTTTATTATGGGACCCAGCCCTGTTTAGGGAAAACAACAACATGGGGACAAGCACTTGTTCGGGGGAAGAGACAAAAATGCACATTATTCAAGAGCAACTTTTTTTGTACGAATTGAGCTGCGTGTGATCCCGTTTAACTGTTTCAGGTCAGATGTTAGCGGCTACAATAACAGTTAACGACGGCTAAGAACGGCCTTTCGCGACCAAAGCTAATCTACAAGCTAGCAGTGATGGCAGCTATAGTTAAACTGCAGCTTCAGACAAAAGTGAGCTGGACGTTTAGCTGACGTCTGAACATTAATGTCTTCCAAGTTTTCATTTGCCTTCTGGTCTGTTTAGAACAGCTAGCTGGCTTATTTAGCGTGACAATGGCTGGTCTCTAACTTAACTCAGCCCAAAACAAACAACATTTTGTCGTGACGTTAGATGGGCTAACTTGCCACTACAACTAGCTAACTGACTGGCAGTCTACGGCTAACTTGCCACTACAACTAGCTAACTGACTGGCAGTCTACGGCTAACTTGCCACTACAACTAGCTAACTGACTGGCAGTCTACGGCTAACTTGCCACTACAACTAGCTAACTGGCTGGCAGTGTAACGCAGGCGGCGCTAGCTTGTTTTCACCGTGGCTGGTGGTAAAGACCCAACGACGTTAACCCAACATAACCTGTTAGTTAGCCGTTTTTAAAGTAACATTAACTAACGGTGACTTTTAACGTTACCTTACTAGCTAGGTCCCGCTAGCATTGACGTGCGCTATTTCAAAACAACACGCGTATTTTAACTTTCTTTCTTGGCTTTGTTTTTCCCCAAATCAGCTGATGTTATCTCTAGCTTGTTGTCACTAGCGTTAGCAGACGCCGGGGGAACTTAACTAGCTACGTCATGTCGTTGTGTAATTCTTTTACACGGTTTGTTTGTTTGATTTGTAAAATGTCTTCGTTCCCAAAATGTTGCCGACCCACAACTTGGTTAGTTAACATTTGGACGTTAAGACCTTAGCCTCTTAAGTGAGCGTTTTATGGCTAACTAGTTAACCTAGTTGTCACGGCTAGCTTAACGCCTTATGCTAACTTGGTGAATTTCAACCCGACGCCCTTCAGTCAATATTACCTTCAGTTTGTTACCTAATTGGAATGAACCATTGTCAACGTGTCATTGTTTTTATTACAGTTAGTTAATTTAGAGGTGGGTAAAATTATGGGTAACGCGAACTTGGCCTAAAGGAAAACATAAACACCGACTTTACTTAATATTTTAGAAAAATACGTGTGTTATCAACGCCGAGAGACAGATTTTAGAGGTGTTTTTTTTTATTATCTCGTTTTATTTTTTTCACATCATTTTGAGCGTGGCTAACTTGAAAGTGTTTTTAAGCTTTTGAACGCATTTAACTACGTCAGTTGCTCAGGGATACGTCAAGCCTGAGACGTCACTGGTTGATGTTTATGTGCTTTTCTGTCTACAAATATGACTATAGTTGATACAGCCGTTCACACTTATTCATTTGTATACATATATTATGTTTGTGTAGACTACAGAAAGGTGAACTGAGCAGTCAGTGAACCAAATGAAACCAATCTACCACTATTTGCCACATTATTGTGGCCAACAATAAGACACAAGTGTATATACATATATTGTAACACTTGATTATAGTATAGTAGAATTAGTAAACTATTCTCAATAGGCTGTATAGCCCACAGCAATAATAGAAAAATATGAAAATGCAAATAAGGACTACATAACATAAGATAAGTAACATGATTTAAATTATAAAGTCAGGGTCTGAAACAAAGCTTTTAAATTCGACTTTGCCAGCAATGTTTTGGCAGCTAAACAACCTTTGCTTAGACTGTCATTGTGTTCCAAAAATCATATATGGCTTTTTACAATGGGGAAAGTGGCAAGTGGATTGTGGAATCCAACAATAGGTTATTTACACTGTATTTGATAAGAAGATTAAATGAAAAAATAACTTGCAACATAGCTGACAAACCGGTCTTTCAACATTATTGCAAATTGATGCCTGTTTTCTTAGCATTCTATGCATGTAGCAGAGGCACCTAAAACAAAAAAAACATTATAGCATTATAGGCATTTGGATTACCATATGAATCTTTAAATTGTTTTTAAAATGGTTAGCACTGGCAAAAGGCAATTATCTCAATGGTAGTAATCAGTTAAAAGGTGAAAACTTAGATTCAGACTTAGATTTTATTAACTATTGACCAGATTTGCTAATCTCTTAAACAGCAAATACATTTACAAGGTTTCTCATAACTTATTTTTTTTATGAGTTATTGTTTGGTTTATCTGTTCTCTCTTGACAAGAATCCAGCTGACGGCAGTGCTTGCCTGGGCTGGCTAAAACTTGTTCAAGCGTTTAAGCCCGTTTTGTTAAAGCCACTATCTAGAATCTATTTGTGTATACATTTTATTTCACTATTGTCTAAAGAGTTTAACATGAGCATGGAAATAAACTTTTCTACTTTTAAAAACCCATCATAACTCAAAACATTTATTATTATTATTTCCTTTGATTATCCCCCCCATAAAAAGCAGGAATAACAGGCTTCTTGTGGTGTTTAGAACAGACAATCACTTAATCAGTCAAACAACAGGAAAGTATATCTGTGTTGTATTTCTAGACAGAGAAAATGTATTTGGCTCAGTACCACAAAACCTTCGGTGGGGAGCTTTACATTTGCCAGATTGCCAGTACCAAATTGCTTTAATAAAATCTGGTTTAAGTCTAATTCCAAGACGTGTAAATGTGCTTCACAACACTGGAATATATCAAAACAGTGTAGCATCTGGAAGTTGGTATGATGACAGGGCACACATCTTCCCTCTAGCATTTACTATGGCAATGGAGGTAATCATTAGGACATCAGAATGGGCTGTGGGTGGGGAAAGGTGACAGAGGCATTTCCCTCTCGCCTGTAAGACATATATGCACAGTATGACAGGGAAACTATGTCTACAACAGCAGCCTGTACAAAAAGGTTCTTTGCCAAGTTGCATGAAAAACGTAGGCCTGAATTGGGATAGGCTGATTGATTTGGCCATTGATGTTGTATAAATAACCCTAGGTAAAGAAATCAGAGATGATGATTTGTTCATATCTTAGGAAATGGCTAGTTTCTACTTGCTCCTAGTATATTTTCACATTTTCAAAAAATTGCCTCCATAACAAAACAAACCAGTTATTTATTCTCACCTCATGAATTGATTTACCCTCCACCACGTTCACTCCACATAGCTCTCTTAGTTACTGAGTTCCTGACTGGCTTTGAGGTGGCGTCAGATCTGATAAGTTAGAAAAAGCACAATAAAGAGTACAGCAGACCAGTGTCAGAGCAGAGAGGCTTATTGACATGTAAGAAATGTTATATCCAGAAACTAATTCTACCAATTCTGTGACCCATCCAGTTCACTTCCTCATGTCAAAAACATACTTAATTCTATAATTTACAATGTTTTAATGTATTGAAAACCTAACGAGCACATTTATATAGGCTATGTTTTCCATTGGAGTGATAGATGTTAGACAGCATGTTTATATGCTTATATAAATAGACCAGGTGTGTAGAATAGCGCAGCCCAGACGTGCGTCTATGCAAAACAAACAGGCTTGATGTGGCACCTTTCATTGATTATAGTGGCAGTGTATCCTCACAGCTCTCTGCAAGCTGCCGCGTCACATCGCTTACACACTCTGTGTGGCAGGTCTGTCGGAGTTAGTTCCTGACTCCTGAATCGCCTGAATCGCATTGAAATATGGGCATGACTGACAGTGATTCAGGGGCAAATACATAGCTGCACGTCAGTGGAATCTATAGAAGTGTAGGTTTTGTTTTTGTCTTAACACATCCTTGTGGCATGCATTTAATTGTATAGTGCGAGCATCGATGGTTTTAACTCCCACTGGCTGATTTGTGAGTTAAAGTGTTTTGTTTTTGTTTTGTTTTGGGGTTTTTTTTTATACCATTTGACATAATTGTGCAGTTAGATTATTGCACAGGGCACTGTGCACACTGTTTATAGGCCCATGAGATTAGGTCTCATGCCGGAAGACTGTTCCTCCTACTTTCATTATGGAAAAACATCCTTGTTTCTTTAAGTTGAAGTTAAGATAAGACGATTTAAAGAAAACCCCAGCAATACATGGTGCTAGTGACAATCAGGTGTTTTTAACCATCATCGTTGTCATCACTTGCTTTGTCTATTTGCCATAATGACTTTCTGCAAATAATCAGCAACTATCGTTGTTTTAATAGCCAGGTACATGTTTGAAACAGGACTTCTAAATGTTGTCTAGTCACCTGTAGCTGCCGTATTGTTTTGTTGTATCTGTTTATAGAGATTATTGTTCATCTACCCTGCATGCTACTGATATTCTGTTGCATTATAGTACATAAATATATTTCCACCATTTAGAATCTATTGCATTTGGAAAGACTAAAATAATGCTGCCTGTGCTTAACTGTACCCGTGACTTCATGTCTGCACCTTGTGATATTATCCACGGTAAAAATAACCTTTAATCTCATAATACACTCTTGTGTTGTCAGCCGCGGCTTCTTTATAGGAGATGCCAGTCAGATTTTTGCCAAGATTACAATCTTTAAAAAGATATACTAGAGAACCCTGACCAACATTTGAATAGTTTTATGAGAATGCCTCCTCTTTTCCCAGCCAAGGTGTTGATGTGAATGCAGAGATTTAGGATGTAGATAAGGTTAAGGCCTACCAGTCAGCTTGAATCGATATTGTGTTCATGTGGTTGCCCGGACCAGCATGTTGCGCAACATATTTCTCTTCTGTGTAACAGCTGTTTTCTGGTTTAATATTTCATGTTGTTGCTTTTTCCCCCCAACCCTCCCCATATACACATATTAGGGTATGTTTTGGAGTTGCAGACAGAGTATTTTTGATGAGATGAAGAAGAGATTTTCTCAGGTAGCCATGCCTTGTGTGTGTGATTGTTGCATGAAGTGCCTCAGAGTGTTTGAGTACTATAATCTTGATGAACACCATGCCAAGGAAAGGAGCCTTGCATCCCATTGCTGACCCCAAATGACATCATTGTCCATAGAGTTGCATTAAATGACAATAAATGCTTACTGAAGTGTCACCAAGAGCACCAAGTGGCGCAGTCAGTTCTGGTATGTGCCTTTTAGTGATTCATACCTGTGACGCCATTTTGTTATGCTGCTGTGATTACATCACTATTAATAAACATTTCCCTCTCAGTAAATAGGACACGTCTGATATTATTATAACACAGGACACTACCTTTATTTAAAATGGAGTACCAGAGTGGGGCTGTATGAATGTCAAAATGCTAGAAGGTGCACTCTGGTTTTTAACCTTTATTAATCCAGGAACAATTGGCCCCATAGTCCCTGGACAAATTACTATTCAAAGTGGCTAATAATGTATCGATGGTCATTTTGAAATTAGAATAATTTTAAATAATTAAATACTGACAAAATGTGGTAAATTCGACATGGTGCTGCAGCCCCACTGTTACATGGAATGGACTTTAAGTAGATATAATACATAAGCATTACATTTTATTTGAAGTAGTATTGCACATTTGGCAAAAACTCGGAGGGGCTAATCAAGATCAAAGCCTAAATGAGTGTTGTTGTACTTGCATGCATTAGGGACTTGGACTACATTCAGTTTGTTTTTGGGAATCGTTAATGTGTTTGAACACTAACCTCTACTTACTGATTTTTTTAATGCAGCTCTTTATTTTGGTGGCATGAATTAAACTCGAAATGTGCTCCTGAAAAGCTTAAATGATAACTTTGCCTCCCAGTAGGTCATATCAATACTGCATTGCACAACTGAAGTATCATTTTCTGCTGTGGTCTGGTGTGCATTTGTAATAATGACGTTGGCAGCATGGCCTCAGGAGTGTTCTAACCATTCTATTCTAACCCCAGGCTTTCCACAAGTACAGATGGATGATATTAATCTGGTATCGTGCACTTAATGCAGAATGAGAATTAGCTTGTTTTTATATGATTTCGTCTCCTCCTTTGCAGATCGAAAATGCAGCCGAGGAGCCCAGAGTGCTGTGTATCATTCAGGACACCACAAATGCAAAGACGGTCAACGAGAGACTGACACTCAATCTGCCTGCATCCACTTCCCTCTCCAAATTTTATGAAGATGTTGCCCACAAAGCAGGCTACGTTATTGGCACATTTGACCTCGCTTGGGGCAACATGCTCGACACGGTTAGGAAATTCTCATTGAGCTACACAACTCTTGTCTAATCCTCATTTAGCTGTGGCAAAACAACTGAAATGAGTCAATTCTAAATGCGTTCACTTAAGCAGCGAGCAGGAGTTTGCGCCGCATGTATATATGCATTCGTGCTACTCCCTTTTCGTAAGTGAGCCGAGGCTAATCCTGCTGCTGACCCAGGCCAGAGCCCAGGTGCTGTGTCTGTTGTTATCTCACTGAGTAGGTCAGTGGATTAAGCACTATTTCCACTGCAGGCTATTGCTTACTCCTCCCCAGCCTGCCAAAAAGAAAGACAGAAAAGTTCTCTGTTGCATGGTGCGCTGCACATGTTGGCCTCACGCTGCTTTGCGCTGACTGGTCAATACAGAGAAACTGTTAAAGATGAATTCACTGGGAGCCTAAGTTTGTTTGTGAGCTCAGTTACTTCGTTGGCTATGTTATGGAAAACGGTTTGAGCTATGTAACATGTACATTTCTGTTGTGTTTCGGTGTTGACTAACGTTTGCGTCTCCACTAGGCACCACTGGACCACAGCAGTGAGATGTCCCTGGTAGAGTCTGGGTTTGAACCTGGGAAGAGGAATTTCCTCCAGCTCACCGACAAAGATGGAGAGCAGCCCCAGATTGCATCGGTGAGTAGCATAAGAATAAGGAAACAGGCTTATAATCTCTTAATACATTTTAAATATTCTTTTAGTTTGGGGGCTACTGAGCTAGGATTGGTCACTACTGTTGAAACTTCAAAAACTGCAGCAATTTCTGTAAAAGACTAAACTGTGTGTGTGTGTGTGTGTGTGTGTAGGATGAATCAGGAACAGCAGATAGCAGTGGACTGGATGACAGTTCCCAAGAGCGTTTTATTGGGCCCTTACCGAGAGACAGCACAGCGGGATGCAGTAGCGACTACAGCAGCCCTTCTTATTCCTACTCCTCCATCCTCAACAAGTCTGAGACAGGTGGGGCGTGGCCTGTTACATACATGACATCACTTCCTGTATGATGACGCCAACTGCCCTCTCACTAGTTTTCTCTTGTTCTTCCTCCAGGATATGTGGGTTTGGTCAACCAGGCCATGACCTGCTATTTGAACAGCCTTCTACAAACACTGTTCATGACCCCGGAGTTCAGAAATGCTCTATACAAGTAAGTGGTTGTGCTCATGGAGCTCTCTGTGAACTTTGCACTCCGTAAAAAAAGACAACGTTCTAAACTCTGTTGAACTTCTTCTCCAGCTGGGAGTTTGAGGAGTCTGAAGAGGACCCAGTCACCAGCATCCCCTTCCAGCTCCAAAGATTGTTTGTTCTGCTACAGACTAGTAAGAAACGGGCCATTGAGACCACTGACGTGACGCGGAGTTTTGGCTGGGACAGCAGCGAGGGTGAGCACTCTTTTATGACTAGACTGCAGTGTGTGTGTGTTTGTGTGTCTTTGCGTTCTTGCATCAGCACACTTAATTATATTTTTGTCAATCTCTCCAGCCTGGCAGCAGCATGATGTCCAGGAGCTGTGCAGGGTGATGTTTGACGCCCTGGAGCAAAAATGGAAGCAGACAGAGCAGGTAGGTGAAAGCAAGAACCTTTCCCACACATCTGACAAGGTAAGTCCAGTCGGCCAGCCCGAGACCTCTACCCCAGAGAGCCAGAACAAAAGGCCTACTGTGGGACAAAATCACGGCCCAGTAAGCCCCCTGGGTTAGCTATTTCTGATCACAGGGGTTAGCTGTAAACCGTGAACACTTGGTTCAGTGTGCGTACACGAAGCCACCGGCTACACACGTGTGCTGTGCTTGTGACAATTGAACTCATTGATTTCGATTGAGATCGAGTCCCGTTTGTATGAACATGTTGGTCATTCAGGTCGAGAGGGAACAAATGTCTTTTATTCAGTAATGTCAAAGTAAGCGGTAGTGACAGTGTTTCAGCGAGGGGTGATTGAGGCTTCCAGGGGTTTAGCAGTCAATAACATATTATGAATGTAAGCACTGTCATTGTGCCACAAGTCAAATCTATAACAGATGAGGCTTGACTCTCCTCCTTTACCTCCTCGATCTCAGGCCGACCTGATCAACCAGCTGTACCAGGGAAAGCTAAAGGACTACGTCCGCTGTTTGGAGTGTGGCAACGAGAGCTGGAGGATCGATACTTACCTGGATATCCCTCTTGTCATCAGACCGTTCGGAGCCAGCCAGGCCTTTGGCAGCGTGGTGCGTCTCCCTCCGCACCTTGCACCCATTTTCACTGCTTCACACACACCGTTAGGGACCGCCTTTTGTGAACGATGCCACTGTGTACAATTAGTCATTAGGCCTATCTCTAAATGGTCCTCAATCAATCCTGCTGTCACAGGAGGAGGGACTGCAGGCGTTCATCCAGCCAGAAACTCTGGACGGGCCCAACCAGTACTTCTGTGAGCGTTGCAAAAAGAAATGCGATGCCCGTAAGGTGAGCGCCCCGGAAAATATGATGGGGTAAGCATGTTGAGGGAAGATGGTCCGCTATTGTTGTCTTACCTCTTCTCTGATCGATGCCTGTACAGGGGCTGAGGTTCCTCCACTTTCCCTACCTGCTGACTCTACAGCTGAAGCGTTTTGACTTCGACTACACCACTATGCATCGGATCAAACTCAACGACCGCATGACCTTCCCCGAGGAGCTGGACATGAGTCCCTTCATCGATGTGGAAGACGAGGTGAGAGGAGGAATGATGATGTGGCGATGATGTGATTTACACCGTACTGCCAGGTCGAGAGGGTAGTGTCAGTTTTGGGAGTTCGCCCAAATTGGATTTTGCCTATGTTTTACCTTTTTAGGTCATTAAAAGTATGCCATCAATTCATAATTATGAATTATGGTTGACCTTTGTGTTTAACCTCCTTTTTTTTTTTTTTTTTTTTTAATATTC
>OMKK01013586.1:2398-15903 GCA_900302305.1 Polymixia japonica | reverse complement strand
AGACTTTTTTTTTTTTTTTTTTTTTTAAATATTCCCCCTCTTCTAGAAGTCACCTCAGACGGAGAGCTGCACTGACAGTGGGGCAGAAAACGAAGGCAGTTGCCACAGCGACCAGATGAGCAACGACTTTTCCACCGACGACTGCGTGGATGAGGGCATATGCTTGGACAGCACCAGCACTACTGAGAGGGTGTTGAAGCCAAAGGTAACCGATCGCTGCTTTCTGTTTCACCTTTACATGGAATGTTGCAGTGACAGGCGTGGCTCGGAACAGTGCAGCTAAGTGTTCGGTGTTTGACGAGGAAATCTAGCCCAAAAAGTTAAAACTGCATCCAACTTCCCCTTCTCCCGTTGTCAGCATCGATCGACTTGTCTTGGGTGTTGAGCTCTAAGAAAATGACCGGACTTGGCCGGCTAGTTTCTTTTAATCGATAGTGTCTGAAGGCGCTAATGTTTTCTCCTTGCTCATCTTTAGAGTTTGCTGACTTTTGAGCTGTTTTCCGTCATGGTCCATTCGGGGAGTGCAGCTGGTGGCCACTACTATGCCTGCATCAAATCCTTCAGTGACGGCCAGTGGTACAGTTTCAATGACCAGCATGTTAGCAAGGTAGGCCTCAACCCTCAGAAAACCCTTTATATACACTTACTCATGAAAGATTAGACTTGGAGAGAGTTATTATGCTGCATTAATAAACTATATATAAACTAAAAGAAGTAATTGGTCCCCATGTTATTTAAACGTTTTATCAGTTGCCAAAAAGCAGCGTAGTTGTCAATGCCTGCTTGTCTATTCCTTAATATGCAGATCACCCAGGATGATATCAGGAAGACGTATGGAGGATCCTCAGGGAGCAGGGGCTATTATTCCAGTGCCTTTGCCAGGTCAGTTGATGTGCAAATCCCTTTCCAGAGCCCTCCAGCCCAATCACACAAACCTTACATTGACTGATGAACTTGAACCCGTTGGCTGCATACTATAGCAACGTATTAACATCTGTCTTCGGAGGATAAACAAGATGGTTCTTGTTGAAGGGAGGACAAAGCCTTGTTGAGAAGCAGTTTTATGGAACAGTTTATTCTTTCTTTTGTTTGTTGAATGAGTATACAGCTTCTCACAGGATTGTAAAACAAGTTTTTCCCCACATAGCACGCTGTGGGCAGGAAGTGGTGAGGTCACTCATGGATGGTTAGCACAGCGCATGCGCAAACCAGGCGTGGGCTAAGTCAATTTTGCCCCTGGAATTAGAAAACACTTTTTGTGTGAAATCCACCAGGCTGATATTTAGATGCCCCTGTCAGTAGAAGTTGCCCTAAGCACTGATGAGTGCACTGAAATGAAAAGAACACGATAAAGTTGTTTTAGGATATTTAAAATCTAACTACATCGTATGTTTGAGTGCGACTGACGTTGCTGTTTTGTCGATATGCAAACATAGTAAGCTTGCTAGCTAACGTATAGTCATGCTGCTGTTACTCTGTCGGCAAATTCTATTGGCTAATCGTAGCTAACGTCAGCATGCTTAGCGAACTCGTTAAGTTATCAATTGTAACGAGTAATGTTGGGCAATCAGTTGGTGCAAATTTCAAGTAGGCAGCTAAATTACCATATACACTATGCAGGTCAAGTTGCACCTTACAATTAAACATTGTAGAGAAATGACATAATTGAAGTTGGTAAATATGTCAATGCAGCGTAAGACAGCTTGTACACACCGGTGGGCCTCATCGTATTTGTGCTCGTCTGTCTATCCATGCAACAGTATTACTTAATAAGATGCCTTTCTTTTCCAACAGCTCTACAAATGCGTATATGCTGATTTATAGGTTGAAAGATCCCTCAAGGAATGCAAGTAAGTGACTCCCTCAATATATTCTGCAGAAATATGACAACCAGTAATAGTGGTTGTCATATTTATGCCGGTGACATGACATGGTGGTTGGGAGTTTATTTGTTTTTCCACACTGTTTGGTCAATTAATGTCCAAGGTAGCAATGTCAGTTCCAATCATCATGTCACTGTGACATATGACTTTTGGCATGCATTTTCATAATCAATGAGCAGTGGATGAAGACATCCCAGATGTTTTTCTTCAGAATCTGTCATAACGGCTGGATTGGGGTCCCAGAGGGTAATTGAGGAGGCCTTAGCATATAAAATCTTTGTGTGACTCATGCTAATCGAGGCACTGTCATCCTGGAAGATACTGCTCTTCCTGTAAAAGAAATGCATCATGGGACTTCATGTGATGATGTAAGAGCCACCAAGATGGTAGTGATTAGAAGTTGGCTCTTTGTGACTTCAAGTTGACTGACTGTGCTGGTCCTGGAATTGGTACCCAGTAGTTTCTCATGTCTGGCATGTCTGTCTGTGATATCTGCAGAGTATTTAGATGCGGATGACTTCCCAGAGCACATAAAGCGTTTGGTCCAGAAGGAGAAGGAGTCCGAGGAGCAGGAGAAGAGACAGAGAGAGATCGAGCGTAACACATGCAAGGTAGCTGCGCTGTCTGAGTGCTTGCAAGAGCCATTAACTTTTTTTTTTTGTATGAGGAGCATTTGTTGCAGGATCCCATCCAAAGTTTCTGTTCTACTTTTGAGATATTGTTTATGATTATTTTATGATTATGTTTCATACAGATCAAGCTGTTCTGCATGCACCCCGTGAAGATGATGATGATGATGGAGAACAAGCTGGAAGTGCACAAGGACAAAACGCTGAGAGAAGCAACAGAGATGGCCTACAAGGTCGGCCGCCTGCACTCCACAATAGGAGAGAATAGAAACATGGAACTGAAAGTTTGTTTTAGCGGAAATGACAACATCACGAGTCGTTTACATTTACAGCAATCGGTGACGGTTAAAAAAATGACATCACTCAAAACAAACACAGACGTCCGGTATATTGGGTGATATTATAGGCTTGATTAAACTGTGCAAATGGAACGTTAGCTATTGATTCACGTTGGAGAGCTTATTCCATTTGTACAGTGAAAGCTCTTGCTTTAGTAGCTTGGAGCAGATTTGCCCAACTGGACGTGAGTCCCCTTGCCAACGGAGTCTTAATGTTGAGTTTAAACTGGTTTCTACTGGTCTAGGACTGCAGGTTAAGTTGTCATTTATACGAACTGGACTTCTATAGAAGTTTTAAGTAATAATAAATGAGTCTTAAATAAAGTTATTTGTTCATCTAGTCAGATAAACAGGTGCATATGATGGAGAACCTGTGAAATGTTGTAGCTCCAAGAAAATAGATACACAAAACATGACTTGAGATTTTGAGAAAACTCTTCTCCATTTAAGACCATTTTTCCCCAACCAGTGACTTGTTTATGGTATCAAAGGCTCATTTAAAGCCACTCAAAGCCTCACTTCGCCGTTTAAAGCCTGTTGTTTTGTTGTCTGCATAAAGATGGGATTTGCAGTAGTCTCTGTATTGATCTGTGCTGTGTGTGACTCAGCTGATGGAACTGGACGGAGTGGTTCCTCTGGACTGCTGTCGCTTGGTGAAGTACGATGAGTTCCACGAGTACCTGGAGCGCTCCTACGAGGGGGAGGAGGACACGCCCATGGGCCTCCTGCTGGGAGGAGTCAAGTCCTCATACATGTTTGACCTGCTGCTGGAGACGCGCAGGCCAGAGCAAGTGTTCCAGCCCTACAAACCCGGAGGTCAGTAGTTAACAGCTGCACTGTTCATGTGGCCTTCAGACGTTTGATCTGTGCATTTTAATTGTCACTGGATTTATTGTGAGAGCGCTCTGTAAGTTGGAAGAACTGCACATTTCACATCTATCTGTAGCATTATATGGTCTGTTAAACTGCTAGACGACTGCACAATAAGTCATGTATAATTCTATGTCATGATTTTAGTTTCTACAATTGAATCTAGAATATTGCATATTGACAATAATGAAGCATTTCTTTTCTTTGAGAATGTTCATCTAGATATTGATAAAAGATGCCAAAACCCTCACATCACCATGACTAATAAGCAGGATTAATATTTGTGACCACACTATCTAGCAACATGATTGGGATTATTATTTAAGCCGTAAATCTGCATCTCTAAGACATTATATTACGTGTCAAGCTCACAGCTAAGTACGATAGAATCCTCACTAATCTGCAGCCTTCTGGGGGTAAGGAAGGTACTTGATGATGATGCATGGTAAGACTCAGCTGTTTACTGGTACTGTCTTGATGCTTCATGTGTGTGTATGTGCCTGTCCTGCAGAGGTCATGGTGAAGGTTCACATAGTGGACCTGACGAGTGAGACCATCGCTCCTCCAATCAGTGTCAGGGCTTACCTGAACCAGACGATCACTGAATTCAAACAACTCATTGCACAGGTAGGCTCCTTCTCTTCTCTGTTATCCTGCCTTGCTCTTTCCTTCCTCCTGTCACCTGCCCTTAACAGTGGCCTGCTGAGGTGAGAGTTGTTTCACAACAGACGCAACAGAAATGTGCACTGTGATGTGCACAACAGAAATGTGCACTGTGATAGTTTTATTTACCACTTGTGCTAGAGCTATGTAGCATGTATCAACTTTAAACACCACTACCTTGAATTCGCTATTGCATTTGCAATGAGAAGGAGAGATCCAGTCCTGTGGGCTTTGTCTGGAGATGCCTTATGTGTGCTGTTTGTTCCCAGGCTACAGAGCTGTCTGCAGACACCATGCGTGTGGTCCTGGAGCGCTGCTATAACGACCTCCGGCTCCTCTATGTCCCAAACAAGACACTGAAAGCCGAGGGCTTCTTCAGGAGTAACAAGGTTCGTGGATACGGCTTTTGTTTGTAACTGGTTTATGTGCTCTAAATAGTCCTACAATTTTAGCATTGACTTTGTTTGATGCTACGGTGTGTGTGTGGTTTATCTGTGGAGATTCTGTAGTTAAGTCTGACTGTCATTTGTGGTTGATGGTTCTCTTCTCAGGTTTTTGTAGAGAGCTCTGAATCGGCAGATCACCAGGTCACTTTCACTGACTCTCTCCTGTGGAAACTGCTGGATCGCCACGGGAACACAATTCGTCTTTTGGTCTTGCTGCCTGAGCAGTCTCCTGGTACCCTGACCAACAGAACTGTTTGCCAAAAAGCGGGCGGTGATACTGATGGGTCCTTTGAAGGGTCAAAGGGTAACAGGAAGACGGTAGAGGCCATCCTCGAGGAGAGCACAGAGAAGCTGAAGAACCTGTCTCTCCAACAGCAGCAGCAGGGCTCCAGCACCAGTGATAGCCAGAAAAGCTCAGATGCCAGCGACTTTGAACACATCGAATCCCCAACCCAGGAGCTGGACTCCAACTCCTCCATCTGTGCGGCTGCAGACAACAGAGAGCTGGAGAACCGGATTCGGGCAGCGGTTGGCAGCGGCGGCGGGGCCTCCTCGGACCCCGAGAACCAGTTTGCCTGCGAGGAGCGCTCGGACTCCGAGGTAAACAACGACCGCAGCACCAGCTCGGTGGACAGCGACATCCTGAGCTCCAGCCACAGCAGCGACACGCTGTGTAACGCAGACAGCGGTCCCATCCAGCTGGCCAACGGCTTGGACTCGCACAGCATCACCAGTAGCCGTCGTTCCAAGGCCCACGAGGGCAAGAAAGAGACCTGGGACACGGCGGAGGAAGACTCCGGCACAGACAGCGAGTACGACGAGAACGGGAAGGTCAAGGCAGAGGCTCAATACCTGTACTTCAGGGTCGAACCTTGTGCCCAGGACGACACCTCTGGGGACGCACAGAAATGTACGTCTGCTATCTTTATGGTCACTATGGTAACACTGGCTCTAATGTGGAAGAGTAGCAAAGTTCGGGAGTTGATGAAAATGTGAGACGGTTCAGCTGACGCAACCAAAATGGGAAAGAAATGTTTTGAGGAGATGCTTAAATGTTTTTGCTTGTTGTGTGCGTCAGGTTTACTGGTCCACGTGGATAAGAGAATAACATTGGCCGCGTTCAAGCAGAACCTGGAACCCTTCGTAGGGGTCACCTCCAGCCAGTTCAAGGTCTTCCGGGTGTACGCTAACAACCAGGAGTTTGAGAGTGTACGGCTTAACGAGACTCTGTCGTCCTTCTCGGATGATAACAAGGTGTGTATAAATCAATTATAGAGCGGCTCTGCGTTGATTGTATTTTTGTGTCGGTGGGTAGGTGAGTCGATGGTGTTGCGTTGACTGTAGTTGTCATTTCATTACTTTCCCTAGATAACTATCCGACTTGGAAGAGCCCTGAAGAAGGGTGAATACAGAGTGAAAGTGTACCAGCTGCTAGTGAATGAACCTGAGGTAAAAAGTTAACAAGATAAGGGTGTCTGTTTATTCACATATGGCTTCTTATGATACAGGGTTTTTCTGTGACGTTGGAAAAGGATACTCAGAACAAATGTTCCTCTCTTGGGTTGAAAACCAGAGTTTAGTTTGACGAACAGGTAGCTTTTATGAATCTCCTTCAGAATCAGAATTCCTTTTAATGCCGAGTATATTTGCACAGACAAGGAAAGTGACTTGGTGAGGTTGGTGTATAAAGGGCATAAGCAAAATATTAACAAGTATTAACAAGAAGAGCTACACAAAGTACGAAATAACAAATATTTACACACTAGTTATTAGAAAACTATAAGTCATGTGACTGTGAAGGGCTAAGGATCGTTAGTTCTTGTTCTAGGTGTGGCTTAAATGATATCCTTGACATCATTACTACAATCACTGATCAACAGTTATTAACTGTTAGTATTCCTCTGTCTCCCAGCCCTGTAAGTTCCTTGTGGACACGGTGTTTGCCAAGGGTATGACTGTCAGACAGTCTAAAGAGGAACTGCTTCCACAGCTGAAAGAACAGTGCAAGCTTGACCTCAGCACCGACAGGTGAGACGCCGTGTTCACAAATTCATAATATCCATCACTTGTTGACGTTCGCAAAGATGGGCGCGCATGAAATAAATGTTGGTGCATTTAGGTAGATATGTTAAGTTAAACAAACAAACAAACTAGTAGTCAAAGGTCTTATATTTTTCACAAATAAGTGTAAATACACGTGTGCTTCCTGCTAAACCTTCTTGCGTGCGTTCAGGTTCCGTCTCAGGAAGAAGACGTGGAAGAACCCTGGTACGGTGTTCCTGGATTACCACATCTACGAGGAGGACATCAACATCTCCTCCAACTGGGAAGTCTTTCTGGAGGTTCTGAATGGTAACTCTCGTTCCATGGTTCCTTTGAAGGAAAATACCAGTGTTGCCCTCTCTTTTATAGTATTTCTTTCCTGGTACTTCAGACCTACCTAGATGCTTGTTCAAAGCTTAAGCTGTGTTGTAACGTATGTAATTGAAAGTTCATTTCCTCCTCCTGATAACATTCAGTTTGAGTCCATTAAATGTCCTACTTCCTCGTCATCCACGTCTGTGTTTACTGACAGAGTTCAGAGACGCTAAACTTTAAATAATGTGTGTTGCCGAAATGATGGTGAAATACTGCTCAGCAAGCCAACATCTACAAGGGGTTTTTACAACCCCTAACCTAAACAGAATTTTCAAGATGTATGAATTAAAGTGACCTTGCCCCAAACTCAGACAACAAAACCACGCAGTGTGAAATTCCTCTTGGATGTGTTGACAGAATTGATTTAACCTTCTCCGTGGTCGCCTGTCTGCTCCTCAGAACCAGAGAAGATGAAGTCCATGTCCCAGCTGGCTGTCCTGACCCGGCGCTGGAGCCCTTCTAAGATGAAGCTAGAGCCCTTCCAGGAAGTGGTTTTGGAGAGCAGCATCGTGGAAGAACTCAAGGAAAAGGTGTGTGTGTGTGTGTGTGTGTCCACCTCCAGTATTGTTTATGTTTTCCATCTGATTATTATTGTCCTATTCTGACCCCCGCTGCTATAAATCTATTCCATGGTCACCACTGTACTTTTTTTTAATTTTTTTTTTTTATGTGATTTTTGTGCCAAATGTTCAAAATTTCAAAAGTTGAAATTTCATTTCAAATTACATTTCTTAAATATACTGACATACTCCCTCTCTTTACTCCTCTCTCTCTCCTTTAAATCACTTTCACACTAACAAACACATATATACAGGCAAGATAGATGATAATTGGCACTAATTTACAGCTATATCACTAGATCTAACACATCGCTTGTTACATGAGTGGTTATGATGTCACCAATTACTTAAATGACTAATTTGAAATGATGCTCATTTGTGACCCATTCTGTATTATGTCTGTCTGCAGCTCAGTGAAATCAGCAGTATTCCTCTAGAAAACCTGGAGTTTGCGAAGGTATGTGATATGTGTTCCTCCATTTTATCCTTCTGTTGCATTAATCCATCATTAAAACCATTTTCCCCATTAACTCGGCATCTTTCATGCGTGTGTTGTCCAGGGGAGGGGAACGTTTCCTTGTGATATCTCCGTGTTGGAGATCCATCAGGATCTGGACTGGAACCCCAAGGTGTCGACCCTTAATGTGTGGCCTCTGTACATCTGTGATGACGGAGCTGTGGTCTTCTACAGGTACAAGTCCGGTCCAAATGTTTGACTGATATTAATGACCATGAGCAAAATGACAGCCGTAATAGGACAGCATAAACTATTAATAGATTATTGGGTTTAGGGTTTGGGTTTATTCATCTAAAACCGGTTATCAGTGGCCCCGCCGATGGTAAACCTCATGATTTGCATGTAATGGCAGACAATATACAAAACTGTTGTTTGTGACGTTGATGTTGGGAGGCTTCTTTCAAAAGTTTGGCACTAGGTATTAATTAGGCCACTACTCTGTCACTATAAGCTTTCACCAACTAGGACTCATCCCATTAAACTACATCATACCCTCATATTAATTTCAAATATAGTGGATTTTCCCTCAATAGGCATAGGCCACTGCAATGACACCATTCAGTCCTATTCTGTCCCGCACCTCGTTTGATTACGATGTCCGTCTCTGCAGGGACAGCTCAGAGGAACCCATGGAGCTGACGGAGGACGAGCGCAACGAGCTCATGAAGAAGGAGAGCAGCCGTCTGCTGAAGACGGGACACCGCGTCAGCTACTCGCCCCGCAAGGAGAAGGCCCTCAAGATCTACCTGGACGGAGGTCCCGCCAAGGACCCGGGGCAGGACTGACGTGCCGAGCGCTGATCCCGGTTGCTTGGATCGCCCGCTTGCTGCAGTGTAGTACGGCCGGGCTCAAGGGGCGTCCCTCCTGCCTGAGCGCGGAGCCCCCATATTGACTTGAACGTCAAGCAGTGCTGTGCGGCTGACGTGCTCTCACCCTCCACTGAGCTCAAACGGGGTAGAGATCGGCTCAGAAATCATATTGTGCACTATAGTGTATTGTACTGTAAAGTTTAAAGGGAAGAACAGAAGCTATTCAATAAATAAATAAATAAATAAATAAAAAAGAATCAAATACTGTATAGACAAATCGATTGAACATAACGTTACAGACCTGGATCCACGGAGGTTAGAACTGTGAAACCGGAGAGGAAGGCATCCATCACTGTCTATGTTTCTACGTCACCTGTCTTGTTTCACACGAGTCTGTCTGTCTCACGTTCCTCTGTCACTGGGTGTCTCTCTTTCTGTTTCGGGGCATAGCGTTGATTGAGCCTGTCTGACTGATCTGTGAACATTCTCACATCTGCTCAGCACTCCTATACTCGACAAGAGTCGCTCCTGTTCTGCATAGCTCAGCTCTCTTTAGTGAATATGAAATCAACAGTACGTGCAACAAAGAATTAATGCAGTTTTCCATTATCCCTTCTCTTCTGACGGGTCAAACTTTGCTTTATCATGTCTTTGGCAAATTGGGAAATCATTTATATTCAAGATTTGATTATACAAAAAAAAAAAAAACTTTGACTTGCTAGCCCCGGGGCTTGTTTTTGTTTCTGTCCCATAATGCCACAGTAAAGGTCATTGTGAGTTGACCTTACTGCTGCTCTTCCCTAGTGCTTTGTAGGAGCTCTGCCTCTCTTACTTCATTTCCACAACATTTACTGGTACATAGGCTATTGATCTTTTACTACCAAGGACAATGAAACAAAACCAAGTAGACTATGTTAAGAATCTCCTTGTTTTGTTTTTGTTCATTGTAAATTATTGTTTTGCTCCAGACTTGATTATCTAATTAGGTCTCGTGGGAGAACTCTGGCACACATTGTCTTTATTTAACCTTTTATTTTAATTTAAAAAGTTAATTTTCTTGACGTTTTTGTTCGCACCGTGTAAACTTGGTGTGTACCTCTAGTGGGAGCGGGGGCACGTGTGTGTGCGTGTGTGTGTTCGTTCGTTCGTGTGTGTGTGTGTGTGTGTGTTGTTGGATCGAGGGGGCGGGAGTCCTCAGTGGTTTTTGGCAGAGTGTATGAGGTTGTTTTGGCGCTTCTTCCTGCTGCTGCTTGATAGACTGACACCAGAGGGTGTAGAGAGCCCGTTGAACTTGCTATCGGTCTGGGCGTCCATTTTGCCGACTAGAGGCCCTCCAGCCCCTCTGGGCTTCTGATGCTGCCACCAGCTGTTCACTGTAGTGATGCCAATATCTGAAGAATTATTATTATTTTCTGTTGTTGTTTATTTCTTTAAGATTTAAATCCTGTGTGAACATAGTTTAAGATGATTTTAGAAACAAATTAAAATGCTTTTTTTCATAACTGCAGTTTTCTGTCAATGTAAATTAAAATTTCTGAATTTCTCACTTAACTAAGTTGAATTGATATGTACACCTTATGTGTCTAAACATCTGCATTCATCGTTTAATAAGAAATGTGTTTAAACCTTTTTATTTCCTTTAAAAGCAAGAGTTGTACAAGATTCACGTGTCAGGTGACATGAAAAGGAAAAACCAATTGGCTGTTGCATGTAGCTTATCAGGTTTTTGGCTAGACTCACAAAAATCAGATATTGCTTGCATTCTATTGTATCTCCAGGCCTGATTTTGAGATAATCAGGGTCACATTGTTACAGGAAGTCTACATGGTCTGGACAGCCAGTAAGTACATATAGACAATATAAAGCCATAGGGAGGAACAGTGTGAGAAATTAAAATTAATGCAGCAATAGGTAATATAGATATATAATATATGTACAACTGACATTTAAACCCTGTGTGGCCACAGGAATGTGGTTTCGTAACAGCAGATCTCAAACATTCCATTGAAATGACAAACATGGTCAAAGAGTCACTGGTGCATTCTGGGATATTCAATGTTAAACAGCTAATGTAATCAAGGCTGCATACAGATAATGAAAAGTAATCGGTTACTGATGACTGAAATCTTAAAGTAATGTCCTTAATTACTGGTTGTACTTCAGATTACCCATGGCAGTTTGTCATTAATAGGGCCCAAAGTAGTTTTGCTATAAACCTTTTCATTTTCCAAACACTTATTTAAACATTTCAATAGTAGAGGGTGCTTATTGTAAGACTAAAACAATATTGCAATACTATGCCTCCATTGTAACTGTTGCACTTGTAGACACAACTAATAAGTTGGAACTTTCTCCAGCTGCTGATTGATTTATGATCAGTTCATGAATAACTACTTGAAGATTGACTGTTTGCATCTAATCAGCTCTTTGCTGCAAGTTAACAACCTTTTACCAATAACGTTTATACCTGCCAACTCATAGTTATTGACATTATTGTAGAATATTTGTAGACATGGTTGACTTAAGATACCAAAAACGTCTGTTGCACAGAACTTGTCAGTAAAGAGCTTCCCATTGGAAACAAGCCTTCAGCATGCATGAAAAAAACAAGAGATTCATTCATATATATATGATATAATGGCGTAGTTATGGTAGCAGAAGCCTGTAGTCATACATTGTTCGCAGCTCTTGGTATATTATTTTATACTTATATTATATTTTATATTAGGTTTACCGATACAATTCAGTTTCTGAACTGTTTTTTTGGGGGGGTGAGCAGGCTGCTTCAAGCCAGCAGGGTCAGTTGTCCCATTGTTTTTGTTGAGACTATTGTTGAGACCAACAGTGAGATTAGAGAGATTAGTGGGTGTAATGTTTCAAACTAGGTATAAGCCTAAAGTCTTGATGCAAGGTAGTGTTGGTGACTACAGGTCTGAACAGTTTGGGAGGGGGTTGGTTCTGGGCTGCCGGAGCTTAACGTTGAGCCTTCTAGAGGTGTTCTTGGCCTAATTCAACTGAACCTCTGAGACGGCAGGTGCCCACTTGATAACCCCAATGATGTACCAGCTCTCACCCAGCCACGCTATCCTCTAACACCCTAGCTAGACTTCTACATCAACGCTCACCTCAACGCATAAACCAGTTACAGTACATCAGATACTTTGTATTGCTAAATGACATGCATTGCAGTGGCCTTATGCATTTTTTTTATTAATCCCAAATTAATCCTAAATCCTTTTTTTGTACTGTAATCTATTTTAACTTTTTCAGTACAATAACAAATCCAAGAACAACAGTTAATTCTTACACTGGGCATTTTGGTCAACTAATACCATTTGGTATTAACTTGATTTGCTTCCTGCTTTCTCCAGCTGCGTGATTAGTGCAGTCAGACTGGGAATTAGCGTGCTGCAGGTTAACATTCTGCTTTTCTGTACTTTTGTACATGTATAACATTTTTGCAAATGTTTGCAAGTGAAGCATTTGAGCCACTGGTCTCAATTTCAGTAATTGCCCTCTAGAGCACGTGTACGCAGCACTCTCTAATAACACTTCAATAATTCAGGTTCAGCAATGTTCACTGCAACTCCTTGCAAAAAAAACCCAAAAAAACCCACTGAATAAGCATTGAACAAAACAGCAAATTTTAAAGGTTAGGCATGGATAGGTGGCATTTATCTTCAAGGCCAGAGTCGGATGGTGACCCCTCTGTTTGTCTGTTTACAAGCAAATCTGAATCATGCCTTGTCTAGACTATGTAGTCTATCTCTGAATAAAGTGTATCTGCCAGTTCCTCTTCGCTTGAATTCTGACTCTTAAGGCACAGAGAGCCTCGCCTGTCAAAAGAGGGACAGTTCAATTTCTTTGTATTAGTAACAGTGTAACAAGAATGAGAAAAGGTTGTGAGTTGCATGCGCAGAGCTAAAAATATCTTAGACTTGTCTGATTAAAACCATCTTGCACTTTGACCTTTTAAGCAGTGTGCAGTGGCGCTGGAGGACGGCTACCGAACTCACCCAAGGGGCTGACACTGGAGATCCCCAGCGCAGGGGCAGTATTCCCTGGGTCCCTCTCCCTCCATACCCCAGGACAGCAGCTCCATCAAGTGGTTGGACGGACTGAAGCAACGCTCGCGCTCGATGGGTTTGGCCAAGCAGACAGGGAAGAGCAGGGCTGACCCAAACGATGAACACACACACAGGAAGAAAGATTGAGTAAGGAGCTATACACACTGGTCTCTGAAAATATGAAAAAAAATATATATTTATAAGAATAAATGTTTTATTACTTTGACAAAATGGAGGCACCGCCGTTACATGAAACATATTACAAAGAAGGATGACTTAGAAGATGCCTATTGTCATCCTCGGGG
>OMKK01013585.1:4881-16698 GCA_900302305.1 Polymixia japonica | reverse complement strand
GAGGGGGGCATGAATTATTAACCCGGCTAAAATAAAAAGCTCTGCTTCGTCCAAGCCTCCTGTATCCATGAATAATGGAAGAGGCAGCTCAAGCGCAGGCATTTGGTGAGTCAAACACTGGGCCGTGATGGATGGCTCAGGGCCCACTGTGTCACCCCCCGAGCCCCCCGCCTACCCTCCGCTACAAGTCTACCACACCCTGAAACCCAAAACACGGGCCCCGGTAACCTCTATTAATCTCTGGAAGTAGCACAAACCTGAGCCCCCCTGTCCTGCTTTTTCCCGCATCTACGTCAACAGCCGGGCTCGTTTGTTTGCATGGTTGTTTTGTTGTGTTTTTCCTCTCTTCGCTGGTCTTTTGTTTCATTCCTCACTGACACCTTTGAAGAAACATCCAAGCCCGGTCTGACTTCTCAAAGGCCGGACCCCACCCTTTCTGCTCCGAAAGGAAGCGGGTCAGATGGATGATTGCGGCTTGGTTTTCTGCACAAGCAGTCACACTGGGATGTTGTAGTTCAGGTTCCTCAGTGGGTATGTTTCTTAGGTCGTACCAATGAAGACACTGATGTACAATAGCAATGTGTGCAAAACAAATACTGCGATAAACCACATTTTAAGTCTCACATAAACCGCCAACAGAGAATTACACATCCTGAGACAACATTGTCTCTATTTTTTGCAAAAGCACACTCAATGGAGCTTCTGATGTTTAAAAGAACAGCTCTGACACATGTTCTTTCAACTGGTCTACGGTGAAGCAAGACAGATGTCTTGTTGCATATGTTAATGTGGCATACCATGTATATTCATGAATAGAAATGTCACTGAATATTCTGCATTGTGGTTGGGTTCACACTTAACAATAGGTATAGGTATGTATCACAGGTGGGATTCCTGTGCAAACAGTGTTAGCGTTGCACACCGGAGCAAACGATCTACCGGAGATACGTGGATCGTCTCGCCGTCTGTGTTCTCATCACATAACAGGTAAGTTGTCCAAAGGGCGAATTTCCCAGAAAGTTGGTGCATTCCTTTAAAACTTTAGTCTTCAAGAAATACTTCACTGACTCTTTCCTGTGAATCATATCCTCCCCCACGCCTATATCCTCCTCCTCCTCTACTTGCTCTAATAGGCTCTTGTCTCATAAAACAAAAGGCTCTCTACCTCTCTCCTTACCTCTTATATTTCCTATTTCGTTTCCTAGTGCCTCCCCAGTAGTTCAATATATTACACGATGATTCCCGGAATGATTCATGGTGATTCACAGTAATATTTTCTTACTTCTATAATCAGGGAATTACGACTCTAACTCATGTACTCCTTACTTTTGGTTTAGGTGATCTAGAAATGTCAGTTCATTCCACCATTGCACTCGCTGTCAGTTGTTCCGGATTACAGCGTTAGCTTAATACTTAAACAGCTAAAGTGTAAATGTTTGTCACCCACCTTGGTCGTCTTTACTTTGTTTCCTGTACTGCAGCTCCAGCCTTTCAGATCCGGTAAGACTTTACACTCCTCCCCATCCATGCAGGGGTGCATCTGACACCACCACTTCTGTGCAACGATGGAAGCTTTTGGAGGAGAGAAAAGGGGATACGGTCAAAGAGGCGCGCGGGCGATCGACGCGTCCTTTGTCAACATACGCGAGAGTTCGGGTTCTTCCCTGGCCCGAGCAAGTTATACCCGCGAAAAGATTGTTTTCGGTTTCTCTCGGAGAGAGAGAGAGAGCGAGAGAGGGGCCTTCCGTTTGATGCGTTTCTGACAGCGGAGGCCCGTCGCCTTTCGCCCCCCCCCGTGTGTTTCCGTGAGTGAATTACAGGGCGTGGTGTCAATGCCAAATCGGTAAGTGTTGCGAGGAGGTGTGAAGCAGAGCGAGCGCGGGCGCACGGGCACGCGGGCGCTGCAGAAGTAATGAAAGGAGCGGAAGAGGTTGGCACGTCAAGGACTTAAGTTGCTCTGAGGAGGCCTGCAGGGGAGAGACATCATCCCCTGACATTTCTAAAGCGCGGAGAGGACTGTCAAAATGGAGGAAGCCCCTGTCAGAGGCATTACAGTAGAAAAGAGGAGATAGGGATCGATTCACCTGTAACAGAGGCCACTGTTGACATGATATTAAATGACCTGGCCTTCCTACTTCACTGAACACAAGGTCTGATATGGTCTCGTAGCCCGACTGCAGACAGAAGGAGTAAACGCCGGGGCGATTCGATTTGAAAGAATACGAACCCCTCGGGAATCAACCCAGACGGCTCACGAAGTCAGACGCGGCAAATCTAAACAAATAAAAACTGTTTTTGTGGTTTTTTTACAATATAGCACTCATAACCGAATAACCGTATTCTGAAAAATATGTGCCGGTATCACCGTGACAGTTCATAATGTAACAAAGAAGTCTGAAATGTAACAAGAAGCCTGCCGCTTACCGTCCACGCAAGATGGGGCAGCTCTCGTTGTCCCCGCCACCTGTCCAGGAAAGCATGAGCATTTGACCGTCTGGGATCTCTCTTCAATCTTGTTCTTGTTGCAGCAGCGGTGTGCGGCGATGACCTCGCAGGTTCCTGCCTTCACGTGCACTGGAGACACAGAGACAGACGACGGTTAGGATGCGTGGCGATCGTTTTCACCATGTGTTCATGTTTCCTAATCGCAATTACATCGCGGTGATAGACAGTAGTATGATTATGATTATTATATTATGATTATACACTGATTATTAATTTTCTGTTTATGTATATTGATTCTTAAAGTAGCTCAGAGTCGATGAATGTTTATCCCCGGGACAAAACAACAGATCGCCACACTGTGTTTTGTGGTGTATACCAAACGGTCAGTGCTGTAGACACATCCATCATCAGACCCGTCTAAATAATCAACTTAAGCTCTTTTTAAATGAATTTGTGACCTTAGGAGAACTCTGAGGAGATGCTGGGCTGAAGTGGACGAACTGTGCGAGAGCAGACATATCTACTGGGGAGCAGACATATCTACTGGGGAGCGAAGGAGCCTGCAGCTCGCTTCCCGTGTGTCCAGTGTTCAAGCTTAGGATTTGCAGTACATGGGGGCTTTCCTTGCTGTGCAGTTATGTATTATACATACAACACCAAGGAGGCTGTTTTTAAAGTTGAGAGTACTACGTGCAGTATAGTATACACAGTGGTAGGAAAGCAGTCAATAGTTATTGCGTCATGAAAGTAAGAGTTAGTTTTGGCTGGACCGAAACAGCGGGGCCAGCCCTATAAACGCGAATGTCTGTCCGTCACTAACTGACTGACTGATTAACTGCTGACTGACTCACTGACTGACTGAGTGTTGGAGTTTCCCCATTGGCCGATGTATCCATTTCAAACTAAAAGCCTTCTAGCGATAATGCTTTTGGCCACAATTGTGCACATTGACCATACTTGGTCCAGCTTTTGAACTAGTCTTGTTTCTACTGAGACGTCCCCACAGGTGGGCACTAAATCATTAATCCAATGTCTGAATACAACTCTAAATATAACGGAACAAGACATATACATTTTCTCAACGGTTTGTTTTCATGCCTCCTTTGGCATTAAATCCTATGAGAGCTTTTGAATTATTTCTGACCTCAGCCTTGTTAAAACAGTCACGTGCAGCGGCTACCCGACGTCCAGCAAGCGCCCCAATAACATCACTTAACTGCTTATTTAGGCGAAAGTACATTACACTTACAATTACATGGATATCTTTTTTTTCATTCCCATTAAGTTAGATCAAATATCAATAGCGTTGTCTATTTTATATGCATTACTTTTCTGCGTTGAGCGATCTCCATTCCACGCGTGTTGTGTATTTACACGTGATAGTCAGGGTTGGATGGGTGAAAAAAAAAAATAAAACATTTGAAAGTTTCTGTGTTCTTTTCAGATCAACCTTAATTATGCCTGTAAAGATTTTCAATTTGGAACTTGACTTGAAAATAGATTGAAGTGGGCTTCCATCTTCCCATTAGTTAGCAATCCAGAAATCTCATCTACAACATTAAAAACATTTTGCTTCCAATCAATACGGTTCTATTCACATTCCAACAAAAGGCCAGACAACAATTGCCGATTGAGTGCTTTTCACCTAACTGAAACTTACTGATGCAAAAACAGGTCAGGGTCCTCGCCCTTGATGTGATTATCTCTAAGCCACAAGAACGCCCCCGGGTCAAAGTTAATTTCAAAAGTTGGAATTGCTTAGATAGAATATTCAAACTTTGTTTAAGAAATAAGAGTCAGCTGTGTGTGGGTGATCGGCAATCACTAGAGGTGCAGAAGAGCAAAGACAATTATTCTAAATTAGTTGTTTATAGGAGCGAACAAATACTATGCCTTTGGTGCCAATATCTAACTCAAACTGATTTCAAAAGGGCAGTCTGAAAAATTAAAACACTGCAAAACAGACGAAAAATTAATTATTTCTCTTCTATCCCTTCAAAGTAATTGAATTAACTGGTCGAAAAAAAAAAGAAGAAGAATAAGAAGAACCGCTGTTCTCCCTGGTATCCGGGGAAATGCCGTCAAGCCCGCAGCCTTTAAAATCTCCTCAGCTATGTCTGCTAGTCTTGTGAGGTCATGTGGTATGCCCACGCTGCTATGTGTGGTGTGAGAGGAGGAGAGGCAGCCTCGGCGTGGGTTGTGGCTAGGTCTGGCCTGGGACTCTCAACTCATTACGGTGCTGCAGGTGGCCGACCGAGGCCGCCTGTGCAGAGAAGAGAGAGAGAGAGAGAACTGGTTGAACTGCTGATTAAAACTGGGCTTGCTGGCCAAGGTCATTACACTTTGGGGCAGACCCAAAACCACCATGCCGTGTGGGCAAGACCAGGGGTCAAAGACCAGGGCGCGAGGGTGTGACCTAGCTGGTAACTATCCATATTAGAGGAAACCATGTCCGCCTACTGCTCTTGTCATGTACTGGAGGTTGTGAAATACAGTTGAAATGGATAGACAGAGACTGAGGAAAGACATTTGAGTGCAGCTGGAATATTTTTAGGAATTAAGAAGGTTCAATATCTGCATTATATACAGTATAATTAGTTAACAAATTCTGATTAATTTAAATTTTAAAAAATTGTCTAGCCTTTGGAGATGTCATGGAGATCGAACCTGTGAACTCCTGGTTGCGGGATGGTTTCTCTACGACCAGGTCACCCCGTCACCCTCGTCATGATAAAAAGAAGCTCTTAAGGTGCGTTCACATACAACGCGAAACGAAATTTAGAGGCGGCACGAATGTACACAAAGTCAATGGAACGGACGCGAACGGAGGCGAACAGACGCAGCTTCGCTCTGGGCGCCGTGATTCGAGGTCAATTTCAGCGAGAAATTTGCGCAAACAAGCGAGATGAAAATTGTCGTTGCGCTGTATGTGAACGCATCATTATGTTGTATCAGTGACAGGATGCAAGGAACCGAGTGTATAGTTATGAAGGGATAATATGCAGCGTACTTTGGCTAAATAAGCAGTTATCTTTTTCAATATTTCAATGATGATTTGAAAACGTGACATCGAGATAATTTAGCCTACATGTTTTTTAACGTAGTTTTACAACACTGTTGCTCTGAAAAATCCACTAAATCCACTAAACATCCTCTCTCTTTCTCTCTATGCTCCGGTACCCTGCAGGTCACGACTCCACCCACTTGTAGCTCGTGTGTGGTGTGTTCTTCCAAACATTTACGCAACACATTATGTGGATATATAGTATAGAAAAAAGAAAGAATAGCCTATACTGCCTCGTATCGATTCAGCTCCAATCAAATATTGTGATATAACTTTTCAACCATATTGCCCAGAACTAGTATGTACCATGTCAGAGAGGAGCTGGGTTTTTTTTTCTCCAATGCTTGTCCAGGCAGCTGTGTAAATGGCTCACAACACCTGTGATCAATACGTTTCACTTAAAGCACTTAGGACTGTCATCAGTTAGAATCACCAGTCACCCACGTCAGCAGGACTGGGAGAATAGAGAGATAGACACAGAAACAAAGACAAACAGAGCATAAAGACAAGGACAGAAAGAACACTAATGAGGTCCGGCATGAGCCTCGACCCTTAAGCAGATCAATATCACCCTGAAGCACCGCGCTCCACTCTGCAGTGATATTCGTTGATCCCTGATTGATAAGTGCCAACACACAACCAGCACTGGCTTAATAGCAAAGAGATTTACCGTAGTCTACACCCCGGTCCTCTACCTCGAAGATACTTTTCTACGTAAGTATTCATACTAGCTTACTTGCACAAGGGAAAGTTATGTCAAATCCACTGTATAGGTCAGTGGCGGCTGGCGCCATTCTGTTTAGCAATGCTATGCTAGAATGCTAACACCCGTATTTTAGCGCCAGTCTATCTATGAATAGTTATGAAATGTAATATTTGGCTTCTCAAATATGCATACTTTCAAGCCAGCCACCTTTTAGTAGTGATAAATGTACGCTAAAGGGCCAGAAACAGTATCAGATACTACTAATTCGTACAAAGTAATAAAGCAAAATAATTGAAACATGGCAAACTGTGATAAACACTTGTGCTTCAGCTGTGGGTGATTTGAAAAGCCCATCTCACATAGACAATGAATGACGGTAGCAAGCTCAGCAGCAAGGGAGCAGTGTTGTGACTTCATTCATCTCAGGGAGGGCGACGCCCCACCACTCTCTATTGACCGGACACCACTGGTATTGGTAAATGTAGAATGATGATTCTACTGGGAATGTATTGTTTCAAGTCGTCTAGTTTGAGGTTATTGGCCACGCATACATGTCGATACATACATCTAGTCCAATAAATACAAACATTATGAAACGCAAGGAGCAAAGGCATTTTATTGCACTGATTGTAACTTGTTTTGCCCACACATCAAAACAGAAACAGAACATGTAGCTTTCCAAATGTGTCTTTTTTAGAAATCTGTTGTCAAGCAAATACATTATGAAGACATTATAACACCATTTTACATTTTACAATAAGCAATAAATGAAGTGAAGTGAGCAGTAAATATATGGTTGTGGTCTATTAGAACGTAGAAGAGCTCTATTGATAGTAGAAAATATCAATAAAATATTAACATACAAATTAAATGTATTTTAAAATAATGATTTTGACAGCCAGCCAGCTTTTCAAAACAAATTTAGACAATTAGGACGTCAAGCGTTATGGACTTCACAGCGCCGTGCGTTAGCGCATTTTGATTGGTGAGGAACATCTAAAAGTGGAAAATATACACCTGTCATTTTCTGTGAGGCTACAGGCCATTTATAAATAAGATGATATGTGCATCCTCTAGCACATAAAAGGAACATTTGATGGATGCACTCTCCTTTCAGTTTGCTTATTTTACTCATCACATTGCCCAATGCACTCTTTGACTTGATGTCATGTTTTTCATGAAGAGTTTGCTAACATGATGACAAAAGTAGACAGGAAAAATAACACCATTTCCCCTGAGTTTATTTATGAAATCTGTTGTTGACGAAATTTGCATTCAAAATGCATTTACCTTCTGTTTTCAAAAACATGTCTCCCACATTTTATTTTAACGTTATGAAAGTGTTACATAAAGGCAGGGGTAAAGTCAAGCAAGAAGAGACATCTAACAGCAGGTGGAAAAATAATATTCCTCCTGAATGCTAAATATTTCTAGAACTCCAAAGTCAACAGCAGAATATTCACTGACTACAGAACAGCAACGGCGTGATTTAGATTCTAACTGGATACTTCACTAGCGGGTATACATTCAGAGATAATGAAGAATGTATCCATTGTTAAAAAAAAAAAAGCAATACCTACTCTTGATAAATAAATCAAATGTTGATACTTTCGACTTTCAGTTGGTGGATTTTATATTTTTGAATGATGAAATGTAGGAAATTATTTTTTCCCCCAAACTATAGATAAATAATATTTTGGAAATTAATCTCAAATCCACTCAATTACTGCATGTCAATCAAGTGGTTCGTAATTCCCCCTGATTATTGGAAGCTTATCCGTCTGTTACAGCTTAGTTAACACCTGAGAAATACCACTTAACACTAACCCTTATGTGCACTGAACATTCATTTCCATGTAATGACTTACCTGCTCACTAAGTTAACTGCTACCGTATGTTGCCGTCCGTACCGTGACATCCCATTTTACAGAACTAGCCAACCGGATTACATGAAGCTAGCGTGCGCCGTAAGGTTCTACCACAATCACACAATTGATCTAAAAAGCAGGTGGAAGAGGCATGAAGAGCAAAACAGCCTTGTAGCTGTCAACTGCATGACTTGGTGTTTACAGTCTCACTTGGCCAGTCAAGCGTGATACAGTACTGCTAGCGTAGCGCGAGAGGGGAGACGTGAAAAAGAAAGACCTGATGTTCAGTCCATCACCGACGGTGGGTGACGTCAACGCTGTCTGTAACAAATGAGAATTAGAAGTCGTTTATTTCCGTATACCGCACAGGATGTTTGATATATAGGAATTCTGTCTTGCTGACGCTGTCGCGGAAACAATCAATAACTACAGTCATAATGACAACTTGATCAACAGTGTGCTGGCTCTACCTGCACTGGATGAGAACAGAACCCAACATGGACTGCAGCAGGAAACACAAAAATCTGTTACATTTCTATAGCACAAAAATAAACAAACAATACTTGGTGCAGCGTATTACATCATTGTATAGGCCACCTAAACAGTGAAGGTCATCTATTAGTCTGTCCGAAGATACTCTGTAACCATCCGTTAGGATCGTTTGATCAAGAACACTGTAACATCTAGTATTCGAGGTGTTCTTGTGGACAGGTTCGAATTCATCTAGGACCCGCTGCAAGACAAATACCAGAAAGACACAAATCTTATCTTATATTCTTGAATATAAATGGCCTTACATGACTTCAGACATGGTTATTTCATGGTTAGCTACCCCACTTTGAAGATGATTCACTGACATCAGAGCAATGGAAACACAATGCCTCGAAACTGATAAGGGTACAATATGAAGCACAATATAATTTCTTTATTAATGACTGTGTTCCGCAATACAGACGGGAATCAATACACATCACAGACAGGATTTAATCCAGTAACATGATTATCTTCTACGTACGCCCCTGCATGTCCTCGCGCTCGCTCCTACTGAGGGAGCCAAGATTGTGTAGAGGGGAAAAAAGCTTTTTTTTTTTTTTTTTTTCAAAAGTACAACAGAGAGCTGAACCAATTACTTAAGCAGTCGCACAGCAATTTACAGCTAGTCACTTATGGAATTGTTGTGAACTAATGAAGAACCTGGCAATCTGGATGCAGAGAGCAGAGATCAAACAAGCCCACTTGACAGGCCTTGGTAACCAATCATGGGAGTCCCAGCCGGCTGCCGGAAAATGTTACGTCGAATTAATGTCAAATCAAATGCTATTTCCTGACTGCCTTGTTGACATGAACAGTAGCTGTATCAGTCTGACAGGAAACAAACTTCTTCGCCCATTGAGGCACGGCATCATTGCGCTCTCACCAGAAAGGCAAAGAAAACAAAGCATCCATATTTTGCTGGGTCCAATCTCGGCTCGTGCAGGTCGCTGCCATTTTCCATTTGCATTTTCGGACTGCTATGTTCATGCTAGGGCTGACACCTTCTGGTCGGTTGGTCGATATGCTCTGGTCTGACCCAATTCTCATCGGTCGGACAATCGCTGGTGTTATCTTCATAAGGAGAGCAAATGTGTTTTCTGTTTTAATAATCGTATGGTTTTGGGCCCGTTGCTGTGATACGTCAACGTTGCCGCCATATTGGACAGGGCAAGACTGGCCTGTAAACAAATCACAAAAACACTATAACATTTACGTTTTTCAACCGATTTCAATGAGTCATTTTTTTGAGAAAAAAAATAAGTTTCTTCTACTCCACGTAGAAAAACGTACTTCTTACTCGGCTGCAAACTAATTGACACCATGTCGAAGAAGTCGTCGGTGTGGCAGCATTTTGTTGAAGAGGACGACACGAAAGTCGAGTGTAAAACTTTGCACACAGAAGTTTGCGGCTCAACGACCAACAGGTCATGTCATATTATATATTTCAGGTTGTCTGAGTGTGAACATATCATAATTTCAATATGTTTGGTCTAATGAATAGCCTAATCGTTTTGTTTGAAATATAACTGCAGGCACATTCCATTGTGACGGCTTCGACGGTTTCAGGGTCTTTTACAAAAGAATCATTGTGTACAAAATTCTTTTATATATTCCTCAATATTTCTTCAATAGTGCCGGGATCACCAGTTGACTGTAGTTCTATTTTCAGAAATCATATGAATATGGGCAGGTGCACGCTGCTCGGCTCTGACTCATCATTATCATTTCAGTATAAAATAATTTGGTTAAAAATGATTTAATATGCTGCAAATAGCTTTTTATGTTTATTTATAATTCATTTAGGCTAGTAAGGCTACCAGGTAGAGAGCACTCAGCGCACTGTGGCCGATTTAGTTCATCTGGAGATAACGCGCAGATTTTGTTTTCCCCCATCGACCGATCGATTGGTTGAAGAGCAGGTACGATTTCTTTGGTTGTCTACAACCCTAGTTCATGCGGAGGGCATGAACACCGAAAAAGAGAGTCACGTTCTGGCCACAGGCCCGGACCACAGAAACAGCAGCGGCCATAAAACAAGAACCAGAAGCGGTAGGCCTTACAATAGAGACACACTATGAATTAGTAATGATTCAAATCATACCGTTTGCTCCGGATGCCTACGATCCATTTAGGTTGACCAAGCGAAGCCTCTATATGCGGAACATGACCCAGCTAGCACCGAAACACTGTATCATCGTAAGGCATGAAGTCCAAAGACACTCATCAAAACAAATTGCGGAGGGGCATGGGAAACAGATCCAATTAAAGCAACTAGAATGGATACATGTACTACACAGGCCAAAGAAGCTTTTCATGTTAAAGCTCACAAACCACAGACATACTCAAGTATTGGCTTATGAAACATTCATTCCCCCCGCCTGGTGAGTAAAGCAATAGGAATTCTCACAAGACCTGTGTTTAATTGGATTACGGTATTCAGAAAAGATTGACTCATTTCTACGCAGCTGTAAACCTGCTGAGCTGACAATCATGCCCAGCAAGGCCTAGGAAATAAGCCCACTTCAGAGAGAGCGAGAGAGAGAGAGAGACATACAGGAAGTAGTCTCAGAGAAGTCTTTTAGCGCGCTGATATTTAGCGGTTTAGCACGCCTGCGAGGACGACCGAACCGGGAGTCTAGTCGACCGTAGGCCGAGTGCAGGAGCGTTACGGAGAGTTTCCATTACTGAAATAATGTTTGAGTATTACTTCCTCGTTGGTCTTTTATTCTCGACGCTTCGGCTCCCGGCGAAAAGAGCAGAATTTCCCTTTTACGTCTCTCCTCACCGAGGACAATCTTTTAACCCTCCGGTTATCCTTGGGGTCAATTTGACCCCATTCAATGTATTAAAATGATGTCTCTATGGTTGACATCATTTTTTTTGCTTCACATTTAATGACTTTTCCTAATTTTACGGGAACAACTGGGAAAACCTAAAATTGACATGATTATTTTTTTCATTGGCCCGTACACATATCATAATTTTCATAGTAACATCAGTGTACCTTTGGGGTCAATTTGACCCCAGGCTGTTTTAACTGTATAAAACACATAATAACTATAAATTGTTTTACACACATTTTTTTTGGTTGTTTAGGTTGACATTAAGGTCACTATAATATTTAAAGGTGTATCTCTGAAATATGTAGTTAACCACACACACAAACACCCCAACTCCTCCAGTGGTTGAAACTGCAGGCA